>JAHLSL010013733.1:1264718-1283684 GCA_025920805.1 Petroica traversi
AGGGAGGGAGGGAGGGAGGGAGGGAGGGAGGGAGGGAGGGAGGGAGGGAGGAAGGAAAGAAGGAAGGAAGGAAGGAAGGAAGGAAGGAAGGAAGGAAGGAAGGAAGGAAGGAAGGAAGGAAGGAAGGAAGGAAGGAAGGAAGGAAGGAAGGAAGGAAGAAAAGAAAGAAAGAAAATATCAGACCTTAAATGTCCAGTTGCAATTCAAAACAATTATGGCTCCTTAGGCTTTGCAGGCAGTGGCAACATGAAGAAAGATAACACAGAATGGTATTTAGTTGAGGAATATTTTCAGGTTTTAATATCTGTCATAACCAAACATTTAATGGCCTAAAGAAAGACTCCTTGGAGCAGTATTGGTTGAAACCTAGCATCTATCATTCTCTTTTTATTTGCTGCTAAAGCAGTTGAAAAAATGCTATTACTGAATGCATCTGCAAAATCACACCAAATCTTTTTCAGGCGCATAATTTTTTCATTTTTCTTCACACATCTGGAAGAACAGTTTATATATGATATCACACAGAGAATAAATCAATTTAGATTTAATTCACAGATTTTGCTGGCTATATTAAAAATTAAGTTGAAAATCCTTCTCACTTGCATGGTTCATCCTGATGAGGAGTTTAGTGTACTTTATTAAGTGTGAAAAAAGTTATGTTAGGAACTTTGCAAAAGGCTACTGTGTAAGGGATGAAACTGAAGAAACCTTTCAGGAAGTTTGGAACTCTGTGCAATGGATGAGCCCAACACTTCAGAAAATAAATCCTCTAAAAATGATCTAAGCAAGGACGGCTCCTAAAGTAAGGCAGCACATGGATACACCCACTGAGAGTTCATTGCAAAATAAAAGCTTGCATGTGCATTTAACAAACTTGCAAGCTGTAAGACACTTCAATAAACTGTGCTTTCACATGCCTTCTTCCAGCTGTTGTCAGAAGATGCTTTTGCCATGTGTGAACTGATAGGTTCTGCTCTCGTTTGACACATGAACTTAGGCAATGAATCAAAAGCACTGAGTGGTAATAAGTCAAAGCTGTAAGGAACATGGAAGTGGCAGTCAGCCATCATTCACTGCCTGACAACAGTCTTGATGCTACAAAGGAAAATCACCAACCAAAAATTTTTCATGAACAGTTCAACTACTACAAAATGGAAATGCTTCAAAAAGGTTTCTCTGGACTTTTTTGCCTTAAAGAAAGAAAAAAATTATCAAACTTTTATCAGACAGTGGTCTAAATTACTCTATTACATACCTGACAGTGATCAGTACCAGATGCTATCTAGAAGCATTATGGGATGCCTACTCACCTTTTTTTTTTCCTGAAATGGTTAGGGTTAAATAAAAGTCAGAGAGATGTATCTGAGGACTTAGTTAATTTTAAAGTCAGCAAGACTTTAGAGCACAGCACAAGGGGAAAAATTTAAACTAGTTTGGCAAAACAGTCAAAGAATCAGAGGTAAGAAAGTTACCCCCCATCTACTATTGGTAAAGTTTAGCCACATGATGGACATCGAAGGTGAGATGAATTGTAGTCATTGGTTCTTCTTTGGTGCTTTTCCCGTGTCTGAACCGCATGTGGAGTAACTGGGAAGGTCTGTGTGAGGGCTCCTCACAGCACTGAATGCAGCGGGGTACCTGGTTTTCACTGAGCCACCTCTCTGGGATGAGGCATGACATGGTGAGTTTTACTCTGTAGGGAAAATCCATGTGGTAGTTGTTTGTTTGGTCTCCATCTGAAACATTCTACTTCCTATGTTGTTCTTGGTATATAAGCAAGAGGCTGAAGGGGTATTTCTAAACCAGAATAAATTCCCATCTAACCACAAAATTTCCTGCAAAGCCCAGTAACTCTTCCAATGGGTTAATGCTGCTTTCATTCTCATCCCCTTTTCAGCTGCTCCCAATATTGTCAGGTAGAGCCAGCGAACATCTCCTCCCAGGGTAAGAGCTTTTCATTTTGCCCTGATTCATTGCTCCCCAGCTGCCTGGCCACAGGGCTGCCAGCTGAGGGGAACAGGGACCCTTCCTAAACACTACCTTTCCACTTCTCACAAGGGATAAAGCCCTGGAGCTTTAGCCTTTCAGGGATTAAATAACAAGTTTAACTTCACAACTAAGGTGGGCTAAAACCATGCAAGCAGTAATTTGATCACTTATAATCATCTGGCTATACCCTTGGCAAATTTCTAATCCATAACAATGTATTACTGAGCCAAAACACATTTACAGTTTTTCATTAGCCTCTGGAGATGAAGTAATGAGAAAGGGGGACTAAAGTCCAAAATAAATTGTTTTGTACTCTTTCACTCATATTCACAAGTAATTCAAAAGAGCCTTTAGCTTTGAGCATATGGGGTCCTTAAGAGGTAGGGATTTAAGCAAGTGCAGAATTTACTTCATGCAAAGTGTGTTTCTGTTTCTTTCTGCAGTGATCCTAATCTATCTTTACATGTTTTCTCTTTTTATGGTACATGTTAACCATACATTATTTAAGCATGTCTACAGCAAACCCTTCTCTTAGAGAGCACAAGTGGCTGATTAGACATCATATCTGGTAAAATATCTGTACAACAATGTCCTATCAAAGAGTTTTTCTGCCACAGCCATAAGAAATCAGCACTGTGTAAAACCAGAGTCTGTGAGTGTCAAATTTGACTTGATTTATTACAGATTTTCCAGGCTAAAACTCTGTGATTCACAGGTTGTTCAAATTTGCTACTGTGAAATATTTCTTTATTAAATTATTTTGCTAATATTCTTCAAGAATTGTTCATCTTTTCTGTCCCCTACAGATGATTTTTTTCTGCTGATCTGTTAACATTCCTTTTAATTCATCTCATCTAGTGAAGATTTTCAAAAGAGAAGTATAGGTGATGGATAGTTAGTCCAAACCATATGCTTCTGATAAAAAGTCTCAGGTAGCTAATCTAAGATGGTAAAATACATGGAACTTTTGAGATGTGCAAAAAATTATTCATGATCACTTTTCTATTGTGTTGTTAATGCATACCAACTACTAACTGTTAATGAAGTAGACATAAGGGTCTGAGTTATGGCAGTATAGTATAATGATGATTTAATTTTCTGTAATTCCACACTGTAAGTAGAGTTCTGGTAGCCTGCAAAAACAGCCTGGAAGCAGAAACTCCATATGGCTGCAACATTCCATGATAAAAGTTGGAATTTTGCTCCATCCCCTAAAAAAAACCCCACATGCCACAGAAATCCATTTCTAAACCTGTGAAATAAAAGTGTTGTCAACAACCATGGCACAAGGGGCCTTGCAAATACATGAGGATGCTTGCTGACAAGTGGGGTCATTTTATAGCTGTACTGTGCCGTAGTGGCATATATGTTGCAATAACTGCCAGTGTATGAAATGCACAGATAAATTTTCATAGCTGAGTTGTGAATGATTTACCAGTGCGTTACACTCAAATCAGACAAGTAAGCCATGGTGTATTTCTGTTTAGCTGATAACTTCAATCAGACCCAAGATGGTATCTTCAAATAACTGGGGGGTGAATTACACTTTAAAAAAAAAAATTGTCTATCTGCCTATCTTTGCTCTTTTATGGATCACATTACTAGCAGAACTGGAAAATTCCCAGTACGATGAAGAGTTTATACTGAATACAAAGCATATTTAATTTTCTTTGGCTTGTCTTAAAAGCCAGGGTCTTTAGTTAGGTGAACTCCTGTGGATTGTAGCTGAAGTTTGCAAAAATTTCTTTTGATATAATGGATCTTCATCCAAAAAAGAAAGGAGGAAGCAAAATTCAAATCTCTAGGAACAGTCCTCAGAATTTAATCTTTGCCTTAGCGTGGGTTTAGCCTGAGGAGAGGCTTAGAGCTGTCTAACTGGATGCAGTATACAGCAGTAGTATGTAGGTCTGCTAGTGCAGCCTGGTGAAACACGGGGAACAAGACACAAAGCAACATGCCAGCACTTTGGCCTTGGAGCTGCCTGGCACTCTGAGCAGCCTGGGTTTAGCCATTAAGTGATTGCATGCTGGTCTGCAAAGCGCTACGAGCTGGCTGCATGTAATCAATGCAAAAGCCAAACCTGTAGGATTGCATCTACCAGCTGAAACCCACAGGCCAGAAAGGGAAGTAGGAGTGAGGCCCCAGCTGCACCTGGGAGCTGGGAAGTCTGGGATCCCAGGCAGTGTCTGCATTCCAGATTGCACACAGGCAGTGAGCTGTCCCTCCTCAGGTTGGCATGGCTGGCAGTGATATACATCCCAGCAAGCTGCAGGAAAACAGACCTCTGCTTCTTCTCTGATGTTAATCCAGGCTGCGGCAGTAGTTTTGATCCTATTCACTTGGATTTGGCTGAGAGCTCCCTACAATAACAAAGAGTAAAGGAAAGTGAAGGGGAAAGGCAGAGGCATTTGGAGATATTTATCCTGTGCATCCTGGGGCCCGTGATGCTCCAAGCTCCTCCTTCATAATGAGGTCAGAGTGATTTCAGTCCCCTTTGGTGGGCTGTAGGCACGCAGCCCCTGCTTGGGCATGAAGTAGCCCATGGAACTGGCTGGATCTGGATCCTCTCTGGAATTCCAGGTCAAGGACTCTGGTAGATGCAAGGAAACCCTGTCTCGACTGCTGAGAGGCAGAATGGGAGAGAGTCCCATAGTCAGCTTCACTGGTGCTTACCACATGCTTAAAACCTAGCATATTCTAGCTTGCTCTGCTGGTTTGCAGCCAGATTCCTCTGCTTCAGGCCCATAAAATGGGGGAAAGGGTGGTGGTTGAGCTGTTTCACAAATGAATGGCTATAGGACAGGAGGCTGCCTGAGAAAACACCACCCTCAAAGCACATATACGAGTACTAGGCCAGAGCCCTGCTGAGACTGATGAGGGGCCAGGATGAAGGTCGGGCTGGCAATTTATCAACCTAATTAAGAAGTAAAAAGCAGTTGTTGAAAAACTTGCATCCACTTCAAAGCACCTGGTGAGCAAGATGCCGTTAATTTGGCAGATGGTGTCTCCATGAAGAAAGCTCTCCCAGCAATAGCTGTCCTTCTGCAGCATGGTGTGCGCTGGCATCATGACAATGCCCTGACAAGAAAGCTGGTGGATCAGCTGGAAAAGGTATGCCCTTGCCCATGGCCTGGTTTGCAGACCCATGCTCAGATGGGCTTGATGGCCCAAACTATTCCTCCCTGCTCCGACCCCATTCACTGCACTACTGCAGCTGCCTCATGACTTTTGCTTCAACATGTTGTGTTACATGGTGCCTTGTGTGCTGCAACAGAATTTCAGCTGTATCAGGATGAAAACATAATTGTTCTCAACAGTGGTATAACTTTAATTCCTACCTCCAGGAGCAATCCCTCCATTTGTGAGGTTTATGCCAAAGGCTCAGGAAATCACACATCTGGTTTGCTTTATTTCTCTTCTCTGGGCTCACTGAGGATTGAGCTGTGGATTTATTATCTAGTCTGGAGTGAAGGACAATTTATTTACCAGTACAAACTAGGGACTGAATTATAATTCAGCTGCTCTCCAACCTGCATTTCTCTGCAGCTTCATGTTTCTTTGCAGCCCAGCTTCCTGGTGGTGCAGTCAGGCTCCAGGAGCTGGCAAGGATACCAGCACACCACGCAGAAGCCCCAAGGTGCAGTGCTTGCCTGGGATGTATTCCCACAGGCCCTACCTAGTGCAAGCCACCAGGAGCATCCCTGGAGCTTCAGAGGCCTTCACCATGGATGGGGAGAAGTGGGAGGCCCATGCAGTGGGAGCAAAGCAAGCTTTTTACCACTATTAGAGAACAAGTTGTTACAGAACACGCTCAGCCTCCAAAACATTTGTGTTTGCTTCTGGCACTGGGCTGGGGGCCAGCCAGCTGCTGCTGCCCCGGGGGAAAGACACCATGCCAGCCAGCATGCAGCACTACCAGTAGTAGCTGAGCACTTAGTGGCCTGTCACAGTGCCTCTTTCCTCCTCCTCTTCCTCCTTCTGCTCCTCCTCCTCCTCTCCCTTCTCCTTTAAGGGCAAACATCTGAAATGCAGAGGGAACTGGAGTCGGGCACTGGAGGTCTCCTTCTGCACCAGAACTCAATGGAGGAGGCTGTGCACCCCGTTTGGTATTAGAGTTAGTGGTGCAATAGCCAGACCCTGTTTTTATGGTGTAAGCAACACCACTGACCCCAGTTCACCATTTCTGCAACAGAAAACAACTTTTCGATGAAACATGAATATAGAAGAGGGAAATACTTTCCCTAAAAATGAAGGGTTCATGGCAAGTAGCAAGGACTTGGAAACTCAAAATTGCACTCTTTTTAAAAAGAGAGCAGAAGAAGGTTAATGAACGCTGATTTTTCATGTAACTGTGTAACAAACACAAGTTCCCATGCGCTCCTGAGAGCCAGCTTATTTCTGCCCTAATGAGCAAGCTGAAACACAGCCTCCTGTGTGCTGCCAAAGGCAGAGCCAGAATACTCCAGCACAATAAAAATTCTCCACTGCCCTCAAGCCTCCATCTAAAATTGTATCCAAACCTGAACTGAATTATTTCTGAAAGAGTAATTACTTCTTGATTACTTTTTACCAACCTCTAGGCTCCCAGGCTCCAGGCAGAAGTCAAACTGTCAGACGTCAAAAAGGAGAGAGAGAGAGAGAGAGAAAATGTTCGAACAGCTACTCTAGCCCAGCTGGATGAAAGGAACACAATAAATCTTTTCTTGTGGGAGCTCCAGTCCACTTTCCAGAGTCTGTGTTTCTTCTGATGCATTTCTGATAAGCCTCCAAACCCTGACAGGATGCTGACCTGCCCTTGCTGCCTAGCCTGGCAAAAGAGGGGAGTGCTTGGCAGTGAGATGCAAAGGTGAGAGCATATGGAGGGCAGACCATCTCCACTGAGTTGCTTTTCAGCACTCCATGGAGGTGGGCTAGAAAAGGGTCTGGTTCCTCTCTTCCACCCCAACCAAAAGCCAGCACAGGTCTCCCACCCAGCAAAGCACCTTTCACCCCCGGGGAGGTGCTGTGACTGGTGTGGTGCAGAAGTTCTCCCCCTGCCAGGAGCTGCCTGTCAGTCCTTGCCCAGTCCAGGTGCCATATTTTCAAACTCTCCCTCCTCTCCAAGCTTCACTCCTCACATCGAACCCTTCCAGAGAAGGTTTGAATTCTTCCCTATTTGGCTATCTTGGCTGGGCATGACAGCTGCTTGCACACAGCACCCCCAGTTTTCCACATTGTCCTGTGGAGCACACACACCACTCACAGGGAGACACCCTGCTGGATCCAAACCACAGTTCAGGATGGGTATGAATTTCGAAGCTCAGCACATCCCTTTACTATTGACTTCTTTCCATGCCAGACTCCTGTCATTGATCATTCTCTTTACACCAAAGATACTTTGTATTCCCATATCTTCCCCAAAGCACTTTTAAATAAACCTTTTCCTTTCTGATAGGGATAATGGGTGCTGGATGTAGTATTCCTTGAACAGGTCTTTTTTTCCAGTCATGTGATGCTTTTTCTTTTAAAAGATCCTTGCATTAAACTTTCTTAGTATGGAGCTTTTTGCCAGTGAAGAATTTTCTTCTGTGATTCCAATCCTCCTAGGTTTCTTCTTGAGAGACATTTGCTCATTTATAGTCTATCCATATGTATGTAAGGCTAGGGCTGTTTTTTCCTGCATGCATAATGCAAAAGGCTCTTTTTCCCCATTAAATTTCATCATGGCAGTTTATCACCCAGTCATTCATTGTCAGTGAACACTGAGAAAGTAATTTTTCCCCAGCATAGCTAATGGAATTATGCATGGCTTTTCCTTTGTGGGGTGAATATCACCAATGCTGCAGCCCTTGACCAGATGTCTTGGTTATAGCTGTTGTACTTGAGTGAAGAATGCTGGACGGAATGTGAGGTCTAGTGCATTGTCAAAAGAAAGAGTCTGATCCTGAACATATTTTATTCCTGTAAGTATTTTAAATTATGGCTTCCTTCCCTCATTTCTCTTTGATTCAGCAGATGCTCTGTAGCATCAGGATTAGTCTGGGGAATACTTCATTTGAAGTCACCATGCACTGGTTGGGTTGGATTTATTTCTGTAACTGCATTCGACCACAAGGTTACCACATATTTTATATTCCTCAACATATCAAAGCCAAGTGGCTAGACATGAAGCCTCTGTAGGTGTGTAAGTCCATTTCTAGGATGACAAATTAAAGTCAGAAGAAGGAATACAACACAAACTACTGCATTACATGGGACTTAAGGTTACCATCTCACACATCAGATCTATTATCTCAAGGAGATTTTGTGGAAGAATCAAAAAACCCTTATATTCTCTTAAAAGAGTGGAGCAAAAATAGTCCTTGTTTAGGGACAAGACTGTGGTGACTGAGTGGGTGCTTTCATCAGGCAGTTCAAAAGGGAGCTGCCATGGGCTTTTAGACCAAGAACAAGATCAATGGTCTTCTTAGGTAGACTAAAGCCAAAGAGAAATGTCAAAGGAGATCTGGGTTGTTCTCTTGACCAAGTGATCCAATGTCAATAGAAAAATGCTAATTGGGATTTTTGTCCAAATTCCTTATGTCTGGCAGACACTTCAGCCTGCTCATGGATCTAGAATGATAGTAGTGTGAAATTAACAGGAAAAATTATGATTTTTATTAACTTAAAAAAATGTGAGGCCTATAAAAAGATCAAAGAGACACCCATCATCATTAAACCAAGATAGTTTCACTTGCCCTCAGTAGTGGGTGTATGGGCAAGTGGAAATTCAACTAGCAGAAAATGTAGTAAGGTGCAGCTCTGACAAGAAAATTATTCCATGGCTTCCAATTTTTGTATCTGTATTCAGCTGTGGTATTTAAAGCATTTTGTGGCATTGTCTTAACATGTTTCTTTAGTCACGGATCTTTCTTCTCAGGCTAAGCAAGTATTTTGATCAAATTCCCTTTTATTTTTCAAATAATTCAAAGACCTATCTTCTCACAGCAAGTCTCTCTCTGTAAAAATTATATACATGACTGATAAATCATATATATCTTGTTTATCGATAAACAAGATCACTGCATCCATTTTTAATTATTCTCCCTTTTTATTTTAGAGAACATGTATAAGATGTTTGATGCCACATCATTGTTTTCTACACTCACCATTAATTTAATTTAGAGAGAGTTAAACTCTTGAATCAGTAGGTAAGTATTCACACAGAATAGAAATACAAGAAGAAAAAAACATGTTGAAAAGCTTAACCTAATATTTAATTTTAATCGGGCCTTTTATTTTTCCCTCAAAGGATAATAAAAATAGCACACACAGTCAGCACAGTTTCATTTCCTCAGGAGATGCATAGACAGAGTATTTTATCAGGTGTTACAAGGTGCTTCTGTGGGAGGTATAGTCTCTTTGTTTGTCCCTTATACCTTGTCAGGCAGTGAGGGAGATCTGAGTAACTTCTTGAGACCTTCTTGATACTCATGACCTACGAGTTTTCCCCACAAGTTTTTTCCTAAGGCTGGTTGAAGAGGGAGGTGTTAGCAGCTGTGGGGAAAATGACAGCAAAAGAGGAGAGGGTGAGGAAGAAAGCTGCAATATCAAGCCCTATAATAGGGTAGACCAGGACCCCATGGCTTGAAGCAATTGGCACAGGCTTCATGAACAGTCTTTGATTTTGATTATCTTCATTTTTATGAGGACAGGAACAATTTTGATGTAGTCTACACTGCTTTGGCCAGTTGCTTAACTACACTGTCTTGGATCAGGGAGCTGTTTTATTAGAACCAACCATGTTTGCCTGGGTGCGTGTTTCAGTCAGTTGTCTCTGGTTTAGGCTTGTTTTCATGTTACATGTGAGACTTATGCTCTCTCACCAGCTTCTCTTTGCGGCTCCCTTTGCCCTAGCCCATGGCTGCCAGAAGTGTTTTATTGACAGAAAACCAGAGAACTACATTTATTTAGTAGGAGTGACCTATTTAGAGCAGAAGTGGGGGCAGGGGAGAAAACATATCTGCCAGATATCAGATTATATATTCCATAGCTAAAGTGTTTGCATACCTTTTCAGTGGCTACCATTTAAAGAAATAAAACCACTGATGGGCCTTTTCTTAATATATTCCTCCAAGTTTGACATGTTCACTGTGTACTGCCAGCAATAATTTTGTACTTGGAAGGCAAAGTTACTCATATCTCCACTGTGGCCCCTGTGCCAGATAGCAAGACACGACAGGCCTTCCCTCATTTTCACAATCTTGGCATTCAGCTGCCAGCAGTGCTGGGGGTGGCCCAGCCCTCCACACCCACAGGGCCCATTGCCTCCCAGCCCAGGAGAACGTGGGCTTGATTGAGTGCCAGTTGTGTGTTATCAATAACGGTATCTAGAAAACATTCATTTGGCCATTTTGGTTAGTTGCTCAGTAACCAAAAAGAAACTGTCCAGTATTTCCGTTTGGAGGAAAGGAAAATGTGACAATACACAATTTCTGCATTGGTGTTTGCAGCATTCCTATCACTGGCCAGATTTTTTCTTTACTAGGGAATTATCCAAGCAGATTTCCTTTTCTGAGCAGAAGGTGCTCAGATAAGCCTACCCACTCTGTGGCTATTGAGCACGTCTCAATATAGCTTTGCTCTCTTTGATTGAAGTCTGAGGCTTTTCAAATGCTTCTGGAGCTTTTTTTTTTGCTAGCAGTCATCCTCCTTATGTTGCTCAAATTACAGCTTGGTGAAATCCATGAAGCCCACGTACATTCCACTCTCAGTGGGATGCTGCTTGGGCCACCTGGGCCATTCTCCCATTGACAAGTATGAGCTGAATTTTTTCTCATCGGGGAAGGGCATTTTCTATTTTTGCTGCAAGCCAAAGCTACCAAGTGTTGTCTCTCAAATGGTAGGTTGTATGCCAAATAAGAATTCACAAATGAACCCTGTAATTAGATAATGCATTACAATCAGTTGGGGGGGGGGGGGTGGGAAGCAGTCTATGGAGACAATTAGCACTGTTTAACTAGTTTTGATTGCCCTGTTAAAGGGCAGAGTGACACCTTTGATGTTCTTTCATAGCTGAGATGTACTAAAACCATGTGTAGTGGCTTACATTTGAAAGCTTTGGCAAGATTTTTTTTTTCACTCCCCATTTCTCTTCTGTTCCATCAAAAAACCCCATGGTCTAGAGTTAGAGCAAACCAGCAGCTTTTCCTAGAGATTTTCTGAGAAATTTCCCTTTTACAGAATGCTAACTTCCTCTTATTTCAGAGAAAAATATAGCCTCATGATGCACTTTGTCCTCAAGGAAAAGTAAGAGAGCACACATGGGTGGGAGATGAGTCGTTTAGGAAGGAGACAAATTACATAGTTTTTTATCACTTATTGAAGTTTATCTCCACACTGATAAGTGTGTGTAATGCTAAGTGTGTATAACTGATAAGTTATAGCATTTTTGTCCAATTGTACTAGAGATATCTTCCCCAGGAAATTTTGTAGTGGATATAGTCATTTATGTGAATGCTTTGTAAAATTTTTGATTCCTAAGAAATGAAATGCTGCCAGATAAATACAGGATTTTATTTGTGTGTGCTGACATTAACTTTGAACCTTCTGCTTGGAGCAGGATGTTGAGCAAAAGGAGGTCACTCCAGGTTTTTATTATAACCAAATTTTTTCTACAATTTTCACTAGCTTAAAACCCATTCTGTACTTGCTATTAGTGTCAGTCAGTTTCTTCAGACAAGTTATTGCATAAAGGTATATTGCAAATAGGTATATTTCTTTGTCCTGTCTGTTCAGGTATAAAAACATTTTTCTCCTTTTACTTACATCTTAATATAAACACTGTGGACATAGATTACAAGAGCAGACTCTATAAAGGAATATGATTTAAAGCCCAAAAAAATCCATCATTCCAAAAGCAATGCTGCTCTGAAGGTAGCTAGATTCTGGCTACCTTCAGCTTCACTCATTTCTCACTTCAGTGTCAATTTTCTTCCATCTCCAGTACAATAAATTCTGGGTTAGGAGTATGGTACAAAAGGGTTATTTGTCATGCAGCAGCACTGGGGGTGGTTGTGCAGGGAACAGGCTGGCTGCAGTCCAGATGGTCATCTGAACACAGCTCAACCCCCTTCTTACAGACTGATTTATCTGCATGTCCTGCGACATTTGAGTCTCACTGTGTGCCAAGATTCATTTCCACACCAATTTCACAAACTAGCCGGTTTTCCACCAGTTTTCCATCACCTGAGCAGATTTGAGGAGAAGTACACCACCACATTAAGCTGAAGTGTCAAGACTGCCAGGGTGCCCAAATTCAGCCACTGCTAGTTAAGGCTGCGGAGTCCCAAGACAGGCCTCTGCTCCGCTTATGTCAAAGGAAATCTCAGCATAGGGTTTCTGAAACATTTTCAGTTTCATGTAGGGTAGAACAAGTCACAGGAACAGATCTAGATATTTTATATCTGGGGAAAGGCATGAAAAAAGCCTAACTTTGAGTAAGAAGTCAGTTGAATCCTGTGTAGACTGAGTAGAGGTGCCATGCAAAAAAAGTCAAAACTCTGCAACATAATTAGGCCTGAGAATCCCTCTTCTTTACTTGCAAACCGTGCTTTAAAGCATTTTTTTGAGGTCGAAACCAATAACTTCGGCTGTGCTCCGTTTTTTTCAGGCTGTGCACTATGGATTCCTTTTCACACGTGGTTTAACAACGTCCCCACAGCAGCTCTAGGTGCTGAAGAAATCAGGAAGTGGAACAGCACAAACAAGGGTGGTCACTGTGAGGGAGGGAGCATTTGCAAAAGGGTTTATGTGGAGGCAGATGCCAGGTAAATATAAATTCCTCTTAACTTATTTCAAGAAAAAATAAAAGCTTTAAAACCAGAGCATTGTATAGACTAGCTGAACTTACCAGTTTCATCGGTTCTCATTTCCAGTGGCTTCCATAACTTTGTTAACAGGTATACAAGCAGTGCTTTTACAAAAAGTTATTTTCTCAGGAGCCATGTGACATCCACCTATGCCCTTTAAGTACAAGCATATATATGCCATGTAGGTGATACATTTCTGAAAGTCCTTTCTCTGCCAGGTTTACACAGAACCAGGGGATCACTTTTCACATCATCATGAGTCTAATAAAGCAATACTTCAGACTGTTAAGTCATTCGCTGAGAGTGTGAATTAAAAGTGGTCTTGAGAAGACACATTTTTCTCAGGGTTAAATTCTCTCATTCTCTTCTAAGAAAAAAAGTTTGCAAAGGAAGAAAGAAGGCAGGGACTAAATGCACAGACTCATGTGGTGGGAGGAGACGTGATGACGCAGACAGAGCTGTGGTTGCTGCTGTGTCACCACGGTCAGTGGCTGTCCAGGCTCTGTACAGACTTATCCAGAGTAGCTGGCCTGTTCATTTGAGAGGGCATGGGACCAGACAAGGTCTACAGTTTGCAAAAGGGCTATGGGCTGTTTTCAGAAGGCCTGGTTTAGGTGCCAATTGATAAATAAGAAGTCCAGAACCAGCTCATGATGGTCGTGCTCTACCAGTCATCTGAGAAAAGACAAGATGCAGACTTAGAAATAATAATAACTTTAAAAATTACTGAGAGTCTTTAGTCTAGCAAACCCCTTGTTTATGGCTGGGGAGCATACCATGACAGAAATGCAGCCTTCTGTGGAAATAGCAACTGCTCTTCTCTGCTGGGCAGAGAAGGAGCCATGCTTCAGCAACTCTGGATAATAGGAACAGGGTGTCAGCATCATGCATTGTTCTCTCAAGCTAAAATACTCCAGCTGCTGTGGTGACTCTAGATCAGTTCTTAACTGACTAGAGACAGGAATCAGGAAGACAAAAGTCAGTTCAAAAATCAGTTAGGTTCCCAGAGGGTTTTCAAAGGTGCTTGAGACCACTGATGGATGACTAGAGAGACACCGTAAACAATTGACTCTTCATGGCAATTGTGTTTTATTCCTGTAGAGTTAATAGGGGGAAACAACATTTAAAATTTAAATTAAAAAGCAAATGGAAAGCTTGAAGAAACTAAATCTACATGCAAATGTAAACCTTTAATTATAGATAAAATATATGTTCTGAATAGAATCCTATAGGACCTAGCCAATGAGCTTATTGAAACATTCTCAGCAGCACTGGAAAAACCTGGGTTTACAGGTCTTCCCCATTTTGTTATACTTGAAGACCTTTAGGCCAGATGTCACCACTGAGTCATCTGTCACTTCAGCCATGGTCTTACTGAAAATGATCAGAAACACAGTGAAAGCAGGCATCTCTCTTTTTTTTTTGCTAAGGAGTTCCCCTAGTGACAACTGATAAAAGCAAAATTGCTTCTGCATTTAAATATGACAGAAGATGTTTATCTACTCTTAGGTTTTTGGCTTTAGTTTTCTGTATATTGACTACTAATTGATATATATACAGCCCACGAACTTGGTTTCACTCTCAGAGTTATGATGTGGGGCTTTTTCTTGTGGTAAGGCTTACTACCTTATTCATCTGCAGGAAAAGTAAGATTGCACCTGCAAGTCTGCCTCTGAACTGACAAAGTGTTAAAAATGGACTGTTTTCCAAGAAGAAAAATGAAATTGCTGCCATCTAGATAAGAAACTTGTTTTAAATCTGCTCTCTTATGTCTAACCTAGCAGAAAAGAGATAGAGGGAGCCTTTGATTATCTAATTGGGTAGAAGGTGGGGTGACCTGTCAGAGGAAGCTGCAAGTTACAGAAACACAAAATCTGGTGAGACATGGCATGAAGGCAAGGCCAAACAGAAAGAGAAAGCAAAAGAATGCAGAATCTTCACTATCTTCCCATGCAGTGAGTGCCTCTAGGGGTAAAAAGCAATCTGGAGCAGGGATGCTAAAGTGCTGTTAATTCTTTGTGCCTCTCATGTGCTATCTGCATGCAAAAACAGCTCAAGCAGCTGCTTTACACGATCTGAACAGTCCTGCACTAGCCCCCCACACTACCTGGAGAGTGGGCTAAAAGGCAGGTTTGGCACAGTGTGTCTTAGCAAACAGTCCTCTTTGGAGACCTGGGCTTGGCACAGAAGCTCCCAAAGGGCACCAGGTCAGCAGGATGATGTGACAGGGCCAGAGCTGGCAACCCATGCAAAAACCCACCAATGTCTAGGAACTGCAAAGCAGATTGGCCTAAAGATACCCGTCTGAATACAGCCATGTGGAATAGCTGGTCTGGCCCCAAACAGAGTGTTTTCTGTCTCGGAGAGCAACCCTGCCTGGTAATGAGGTTGGGCTGGGCATAGCTGCTTACATCCCATGACTTTGCATTGCAGCTACCCCCAGGCTTGATCTTTGGTGGGGACACAGCCATGACAGACGGGTCAGGCCACACAAGGCAGTTACTCTGCAGAGTCAGCATAGGCCAGGAAACTTTTGGCATCTACTTACATTGTTTGGCACCTCTTTCTGCCGGGATGCAAAGAAAAATCTACAGTGACAATGAGTGAAGGGCTGGTTCTGTTTTCCACTCGTCAGCATGCACACCCTGTATGCATCTGTGCATGTGTTGGAGCTCCCCCCAGAAGCCTTGCTGTCTCATCCTCAAAAAAAGCCAGCATGCCTGCAGCATAGCTCCTGGTTCTGCATGGCTGAAAGGAACCAGTGTGCTTTCATTCATCAGGAGCACAGTTAAGGGAGGCTGCTTCAGACACAGGCCCTGATCATGTCCTGCTGCTCCACTATTGCTCTTTGTGTGATTTTCTTGCTTTATTTCCAAGAAACTTTCATGTAAGGGGGCAAGTGTATCCATTAACAGCCTTCTCCTGTAGCAGGGGCCCTATCAACACATCTGGTTAGCAGTACAAGGCTCTTTATTGTTTCATTCTAGATAAGACAATGTGAAACATGCCCCTTCTACTGAGCTGTTTCTTAAAGTGAACAGATGTAAAGTGTATAGGCATTTTCTGAATGATCTGAACTCTTTCTGTTCCTACTTTTGACTCATCTGAAGTCTTGTTTTGCTCCTTGTTTTTAATTGCCCTCTTGAATTTCTTCATTCTGGAGATCATCACATCCTGCTCCACTTATCGCCTGGTCTGATGTGGTGACTTCTGTGTCAGCACCACCAATGAGAACAGACCGCCCATGCTTGCAGATTTCACAGTTCTCTGGACCTAAGGTGCAGAGAACCTTGCACAGAAGTGTGCTGTAACGCTCTGAGCCAGCATGGTGTGATGCAGATAGGAAGACCTGTTTTAATGGGAAATATCACTGCATCTGCCACAGGCATGACAAGCAAAACAGAGTTCTGTATGTTCAGTTACATAGAAAAATTTCTCCCAAGACAAATCACAGCAAGCATGGACCATGGATGGGCAGATCTCTGCTTGTTCTTGACAACTGAGGCTGGCACAGCTCTGGTGCTGTGCTAACACACAGAAAGAAGGGCTTCTACAAGTATATCAGAACCAAAAAGATTGGGAAAATATTAGGCCACTGCTGAAACAGATTTATGTCCTGGTAACAAAAGACACAGAGAAGGCAGAATTACTGAATGCCTTCTTTGCCTCAGTTGTCACTGATGAGGAGGACTCTCAGAAGATCCATACTTCAGAGGTAAGAAAAGAAGGCTGGAGAAAGAAATGCTTCCCCTTGGTGATTGAAGGTTGGGTTAGAGATCAACTGAGCAGACTTTGTAACACACACAAATCCACAGGCCCTGAAGAGATGCACCCATGGGTGCTGAGGGACCTGACAGATGCTGTCAGCCACTCTCCATCATCTTTGAAAAATCACAGAAAACAGAAACAGGGCCAATGACTGAAAGAAAACCAGTGTTACTCCTATCTTCAAAACTGGCAAGAAGGAGGGGGATCCAGGAAAGTACTGGCCAGTCAGCCTCACCTCCATCCCTGGGAAGGTGATAGAACAGAACGTTCTGGAGGTCATCACCAGGCATGCAGAAGAAAAGGAGGTCATCAGGAGCAGTCAGCAGGGATTCCCCAAGGAGAAATCATGCTTCACAAGTCTGGCAGCATTCTGTGATGGCAGGGCAGGATGGGAAGATGAGGGAAGAGCAGTGGATGCAGTCTGCCTCCACTTCAACAAGGCTTTGGACATTGCCTACCACAACATCCTCACATGTAAGCACAGGAAATGTGGTTTAGATGAATGGACAGTGAGGGGATCAAGGACTGGCTGAATGGCAGAGCTCAGAGGGTCAGACCAGGGCAGTAGAATCCAGCTGGAGACCTGTAGTCAGTGGTGAGCCCCAGGCATCAATACTGGGTCCAATCTCACTCAACTTGTTTATCACTGGCCTGGATGAAGGGATCCCAGGTACCCTCAGCAGGTTTGCTGATGATACAAATTGGGGGATTGGCTGATACACCCAAAGGCTCTGCTGCCTTTCAGCTGGACCTTGGTAGGCTGGAGAGTTGGGTGGAGAGACCCCTAATGAGGTTCAGCAAGGGCAAGTGCAGGGTCCTGCACCTGGGGAGGAATAACCCAAGTACCAGCACAGGCTGGGGCTGCCCTACTAAAGAGCAGCACTGAGGAGAAGGACCTGGGAGTCTTGGTGGATCACAAGGTGACAGTGAGCCAACTCTGTCCTTGTGACCAGGAGGCCCAGTGGGATCCTGGGGTGCATCAGGAAGAGTGTGGCCAGCAGGTCAAGGGAATTGATCCTCCCTCTCTGCTGGGCCCTGGTGAGGCCACATCTGGAGTGCTGTGTCCAGTTCTGGGCTCCCCAGCACCAGAGAGACAAGGAGCTCCTGGAGAGTGTCCAGCAAAGGGTCACAAAGCTGCTGAGGGGTCTGGAGCATCTCTCTTATGAGGAGAGATTGAGAGAGCTGGGCCTGCTTAGTCTGGAGAAGAGAAGACTGAGAGGGGCTCTCATCAATGCATATAAATATCTCAAAGGTGGGTGCCAAGAGGATGGTGCCAGACACTTTTCAGTGGTGCCCAGTGACATAACAAGGAGCAATGACACAAGCAGCTTCACCTCAATCTGAGGAATAACTTTTTATTGAGGGTGGCAGAATGCTGGAACTAGCTGCCCAGGCATGTCTCCCTCCAGAGTTATTCAAAACCCAGTTGGACTCTTTCATTTGTAACCCGTTGTGGGTGGCCCTGCCTTGGCAGTGGGGTTGGATGATATTATCTCCAGAGATCCCTTCCAATTATGTGATTCTGTGCTTAGTACGGGTACGTTTAACCTTTCCACTGCACATGTGGCTGTGACTGTGACTGGTGCTTCCCCAGGGATGTCCATAATCCCATTGCACATGATGAAGTCATCCAGCCTGGCCATCGTTCAGCAGTGTAAGTGACTGGAAGATCCCAGCTCTGCTGGTATCTGAGTTCTCTCATTGCTTTTCCAATTCCAAGCAAGCTGGATATTATTAAACCAGAATTATTCTCCAAGTGACACCTCCAAGCTCTTGTGTTCTGCCAGATGCAATCTGCTTCAGGCTGATTAGTAGCATCATTCTTACGCTGAGTTAAACCATTACACCTCTACCTGATGGGCCAAGCAAGATCTCCAAGCAGTGAAGAAACGCCAGGATGGCTATTAGCTGCCCCTCAGCTTTTCTGAATCTACAGACAATCTACTTAGTCTGGTTTACCAAAGATATCTCAGAAACATGAACATTTTCAAAGATGAGGTGTAAAATTTGGGAAGTAGCACATGCTTCCTAATATGTTTTCCAGCTTGGTGCCATAGCCCAGCAGCCAGATACCACAGACCCATTCTTCAGACATATGTTGACCATCTTCATTTAATATGATCAAAGTATCATAACTCAAATATCAGATTTGACACTTCTTCATGAGCTTCAAGTGAATTAATCTCAGATTAATCTCATTTTAAAAATAATGTTTTTCAGAAGAATGGAACCCTTATCCAGATGTTGTATACCTGCTTTAAGGCATAGCAAAGCTTTTTATGTTCTGCTGTTAGGCTATTTGGTATCCTTTGCCCAAATGTAGTCAACACTGGTCCCTTCCCTTCCCTTCCCTTCCCTTCCCTTCCCTTCCCTTCCCTTC
>JAHLSL010013733.1:1283694-1341203 GCA_025920805.1 Petroica traversi
TCCCTTCCCTTCCCTTCCCTTCCCTTCCCTTCCCTTCCCTTCCCTTCCCTTCCCTTCCCTTCATTATATTTCTTTGATCATATTATGTGTCAGACTCAGCAGTGAGTTCGTTTCCTCGATTTTCTTTCCTGCCTTTCTCAAAGCTAAACATGATCATAGAACTGGAGCAATGATTGAAAAATCCTGAAAAAAATTAGTCCCAGTAGTCTTTGCTGAATTTGCTTCCTAGAAATTTTCCAGTAAATACTGGCCTCACATTACCAAAGAGAAGTGAATTTGAATTATTTCTAATAGTACTTCTAGTGAAGTTATTGTAGCTCAGTATTGTGGCTCATTATTGTAGCTATTTACACCAAAATCTTATTTTAGGAATTGTGCATACACAGCAAGACAGCAGAAACCTTTCCATGCATTATTTTGTGATTAGTTATATGTTACTAATACACTTTGAATGTTGGATGTTTGGACAAGGAATTCCCAATCACCAGGTCAATAAATTTATATAGCATCTGATTACCTCTATAAACAATTTTGAACAGCAAATGCCTTCAGCAAACCATATGCATAAAAAGTAGCTAAAAATGGCAGGAATTACAGGTTACATCCCATTTGGAGTTTTTTTGCAATGCATATCAAAACCACAAATGGTGCCTATTAAGCAGAAGTGTCTGGCCTACAGGTAAGGTGTTTACTGCTCTCCAGGCACTCCCCTGTGATGAAGCAGTTGTTGGGTGCTGACAGCAATGCTGCTGCCTTGTTTCCTGCTCCAAGAACACAGGAACTGAAGGAGGAGTGCCGTATGGATGTCTGCTCCAGCTCTCACTGTAAGATCACAGGCATGGGCCCATTAAAGAAAAAACACATAGCAGGCTTGTGCCTGAGCACTGCTGACATGCTGCAGGTGGGGCAGGGACCTGTTGCTCTAGTTTGGCACAGGAGAAACATCAGGGCATAGGGATGGCAGCAGCCCTTCCTGGTGCTGGCACAAGCAGCTCTGCCACTTGGCAAATTGATCTTAAAGCCAACAAGACTGGGCAACCATTTGGAGTTAAACACATCCTCACATGCACAGCCAAGTCACTGCCAGCACCCTGTATGGCTGAGCCTGGGCTAGTCCCTCCTGTGGTGGCACTCAAGAAAAGGTGAGGGACGTGTGCGTCTCTGGACATCCACTGATATGTTTCTAACAGCCTAACACTCAGGACAATTGTATATATATTGTTGAGTGAAAGTATTTTGGACATGGGTGGGGGGACAAAAAATGCAACATTTAGGATGACACATTTATGTCTGAGACATACAAAACAGCAAAAAAAATGAATGCTTATGCTCAGTCTCCACAGTTAGCTACCCTTAAGTCTTCATAGCCTTTGCCTTGCTCACACACAGACAAACATACACATGTAGGTATATGCCCTTCACTCTATCAGCTTATAGGGTAGCTCTGAATATTTGTGTGGAAGTAGGTCAATAGAAATGAAGCTCGAGTTCCCACTCTGGTGGGTTCTTTGTTGGCATCTACCCCATGAGCGCAATGGGCAGGAGAGATGAAGCAGCTGCACAGCTCCTTCCCTGTGACTGATCAAGTGAGACTCCCCAGTGCAGTGCTGCATCACACCATGCAGGAAGGACCAACAGGTGGCCCGAATGTCTTCCTGTCACAATTTTAACATTATATGCTCTGGTTGCAGATTAAAACTGACCGAGCAATCTTCATTCTAAAGGCAGGAAGTGCATTTCATTTGCATAGCTCTGATGGGATTAAAGGAGGCATTAGAGTAATTAAGGTCAGAGGGGCTTACCATTTACTAAATCCCTAAATCCACCTCCGTTCCAACATAATTCAGCAATATCATGGGGCAAAAGGTCACTGAAACAATTTATGTCTGTCTAGCCTTTCATCAGAAAGAGATAAACCCTTTTCTGGACAAAGAGCTTTTTGGAACACAGATATATATTATTTCCACACAGACAATGTAAGGAACTGTCTTGTTACCATCTGAATCAATTTACTACCCTATGATTTGAGCTTGGTTTTCTCCTAGGTTTTATTGGGGAAATTAATAATATCTTTTATGCACACAAACTTACACGGTTTCAATTAAAAAAAAACCCAAAACCCTGAAAAACCTCCTAGCTGATACAGTTCTTAAATATGCATTCCAATAAATGTCTTCCTGAGTTTAAAATATTAAAGGATCCATCTGTTAAAATAAGAATAAAAAATGAACAGGAACATTTGGAAGATAATGTATTATTGAATATTATGTGTTCTCATGAGTAAGCTTGCAGCAGTTATTACTTTTAATTAAATGTACATTTGACACTGCTGAAGACCTTAGCTCCCAAGACTTCATTATTATCTGTAATCCAAAGCTGCTCGACTGAATTGAAGGAGCCCTGAGATAGAGTAAGGGTGAGCAATGCTGCTCCAGGGACAGACACACATGCATTTATTGCCTTTTGCAAGTCCAGTTAGCTCCAAGCCAAACAGATTATACTGGGTGCCTTTCTCCACTCACAGCCTTTACAGAAAACTTAACCATAAGCTTTGTCACACCAAAGCAGTCCTAGAGGTACTCTGTAGAGCTCTGCACCAGAGAAATTGAACCGTGCTGGACAGAAAGGGATTTGCAGAGCTCCCAGACAGGTAATTACTTCATAATGATATTTTAGTGATGAACCTAACACCATCTCATACTTAACCCACCATTTGACCCACCTAATCTAGGGGAAGATATTGCTGCCCACTGCAGGGCTGGTAGAATACATGACCTTTAAAAGGTCCCTTCCAGCCAAACTGTTTAATGATCCTACCTGTCTAAGCTCTCCCAGGTACCTAATTCAAGTCTCTAAGGAAAACAAAAGGAGTTGACAGATGAAAAAAATGGGAGTGAAACTGAACAGATTTGTCAAAATAGCTTTAACTGTACTATGAATAAAAAAATCACAGATTCAAAAATGATGGACATAATTGAAGCATCTTTGGCCTGCTACGTGCTGTCAGGAAGTTGTCAAGTTGTCTTGAGACAGCTTTGGTGACACATTTGTCACCATTGGTGACCTCAATGTCATTCCAGCCGTACATGTGATGGAGCGGGTAGCAGTCTCAGCAGTGGGACAGCAAACACAAGCAAGAATTAAACCCCAAGCAACAAATTTCATGCCAGAGATTATCCAGAATTAGAATAAATAATTTTTCTTCTAAGCCATGAGGTATAGCAAACGTGCAAAGCAAGACCTCAGTTTGCAGCCAGGTGCTGTAGAACAGCGGTATGCAAGGAAGTGAACTGGAGGGCATTCTCTAGCAAGGGAATTATTGAGTCACCTCTGCACAACTTTGCCCCTGGGATGGACTGTCTAGGGAGTGCAAGGAGACCAGGGAGCAACTTTCATTCACCACTTGCTTGACAACTTGCATCTACATAAAGTAGCAATTAAATTCTGAGTTTGCTATTTCCCTGAACAAAAAGCTTTTCTTCAGTTCCCTAGATTCAGGGGTTGTTCCTCACTCCTGGGAGA
Organism: Petroica traversi; assembly: GCA_025920805.1. Lineage (NCBI taxonomy): Eukaryota > Metazoa > Chordata > Aves > Passeriformes > Petroicidae > Petroica > Petroica traversi. Next base: position 1,287,217 of record JAHLSL010013733.1, read on the forward strand.
CCCATGCCTGGCTCTCAGCATGCCTGTAGTGCACTGGCATGCACACATTCCTGTGCTCCCTGCCACCAGAGGCTGGTGCAACACTGATTTCAGGAGAAGCCTTGTATGCAGAAACTGTCCCTGCCTAGCTGGTGCAGGAAGCATTGGCTAAACAGTCAAGAATAAATCAAATCATCCTTGACTACTAAGAGGCCAACATGGTGAGACAACAGAGCCACTGCGGCAGATAGTGCCAGCCTCCTGGCACTCAAGCTGTGCTGCTGCTTCAAGCCCTGGCACATGGTAGAGGTGTACCCTGGCCCTGAGGAAGGAGCCCACGCAGTCACTGCAGGTGCTTGCACAGCCTTGCTTTCACCCTCCTCCCTCCCAGGGCCCTCACCTCTCTGTGCTGAGGATTAGCCACCTGAATTTCTTTCCAGATGAGAACAATGGCTGAGATGCAGCCCAGGATGTCCCTCCACACAGCAGCATCCCCAGCCCCTGCCCCTCTCCTCAGCAGCAACATCCAAAGGCAGTGGTGGCCGTGCCAAGAACATTCTGGGTGTGGGCTTGCTGTCCTGTGCAGACCTAGTGAGACTGCACTGTCCCAACCACATTATTGCAGCATTTTCTCCACCCAGAAAGCCAAAGAGTCAGGAATTTTGTGATTATTTTTAAAACCAAATCTCCCAAGTCAATAAAGAAGAAGGAATCTGCTTGACATCCGAAACAATGCAACTTCAGAAAGACAACATAGAGAGAAAAACATGCTGTGAAGAAGGGACACTTGAACACTTCTCTTTATCAGAGGAACAAACATGGCTTCTTGACCACTGACTCTTCCCAGCATCACTAAAAGAGTAGATGAGATGTCTGTGCTAAGTAAACAGCATCTGCCATCTCCACAGGCTGTTTGAAAGTGCTGACTAGCTGGTGAACAGATTAGCACTGTCTGACTCCTCTACTAATAACTGATTCGTTACCCAGATTTGGCAATGCCTTTCTAATTGTCAGTTAGAACTGCTGACATTCCTGAATATTGCTCCTCAGATGTAAATAATATTTATTTAAGGGTACTGTTGACTCTGTTTTGATTTAACAGGTTCTAGTGAGCTTACATGGAAGGATCAAAACAAGTTTTACCTCAGTTGGTATATTCAATTAATAACAAACCTGTCATTAGAATTGTTTCCCTTACAAGGACATATTTTAAATCATATGTCTGAATTTTGGGAAGTATCTTGAGTTGGGTTGGGATGAGTGAAGCTGCTTTGCAGTGGGTTTAGTCTTTGAGAAACCATTAAGCCACTCTGGTGAAGAGTGAAGTTTGAGCAGGGGATTTATTAGAAAATATTTTTTCAGAAGGCAGAAATGTAGACAATTCCACATTCCTCTTAGAAAAAAATCTAATACTGAAAGCATACAGCTATGTTTTGTCTGTGATTTGTTTATGTAGGTTATATACCAACTAAAGAAAGTGCCTTTTCTGAAAATCTAGTTAGGGTTATTTATTACACCATCTTTCAAAATAGTCTGGGAAAAATGTTCTCATGAAAATCATAATCATGTAGTTGTTTTAAGTTCAAGATATCAAAATATGAAGTAATGAAAAGTTGTGGTTTTATTTTGCTTTCCCCTATTTCAATTTCTTTATGCTTTTTTACTACAAGTCTGCCGAACAGATGGCCACTAGCTCCTGACAACGATACTTCACTAAGTCTTGGCAGGATGATGATGGCTCAATCACCCATTAATTCCATGGAGGATAATGGCTGAAAGCACCAGATCAGGTCACTCTTGTTGACCAGATTGTGCAAATCTGTATAGGGGGTGGGGGGTGAGGGAGGGAGGGTTTCACTGATTCTTTTGAAAGCTTTTTAATTTGAATGTGCAACATTCACATGTCAGTCATTTTGAGTCTCATCACAAATCCCCACCCTGTTCTCCTGTGATCCTCCCATCTGGTGAAAAAGCCTTAATGCTTTTCACCTGCAATACAAAAATCACTCTCATACATGATGGATTTTCTATGAAAACCCCTGCGGTAAGACAGTCGTGATATAGATGTGATACCTTGCCGTGATTCAAACCTCTAGGCCAAGGTGCAGCCCACTAGAGAGACTGACCCTGGAGGCATCACACCCTTGCCAGCTGGGTGCTGCACATCCCTGAGGGCTGGGCAGGTACCTGGACAGTTGGTCCTTATTCAGGGGGTGCTGATGGGAAGTGGGCCATCAGTCCTGCAGGCAGCAGGAATGGGAATCACACTTCATCTCAGTCCCCCTTCACCTCGAATGCAGCTTTGAAATGTCCCTGTTTTCTACATAACACATTTTTAAGTGATTCTTCCACTTTAAAAAAGTCATTCCTGGGAAAGAAAAACTGCAGATCACTGATAAATACTGCTGTTTTCATTGTTTTTGAAAAGAGATAAATACAGAATAAATTTACTTGCTTAATTTCTTTGCTTGCATTTTACATTTTTCATGTGGTTGTGCGAACACTGCAATCTGTCTCACTAATGAATATAGACAGTAGCAGTAGGTGGAGAGTTGCTTATTTGCATCCTTTGCACCTCTGTTGAAATTCATTACCAGATTATGTTACACTGAAAGGCTCTTGGAAGGTGGTCAAAACACTTGAAAACCTGAGCTGTCACAGCCTGATGAATTTCACATGCAGGTCCAAACTGTGGAGTCCTTATTCAGCCCACAGCAAAGCAAGACTCTCCTTGCAGCCAGAGGCTGGGAAGAGGTTGAGATTTGTGAGGAGAGATGTTGAGCTGGGAGCTATTGCGTCCTACAGCAACAGCTGTGGCTCCAACACCTGGTCCACCCAGATTCAGCAACTGCTCCAAAGATACAGGCATTCCAGCTGATACACTGGTGAAAAGACTGTGGCAAAGGATTTTGGCCTCTATTAGGAGATTCCAAGCACTGCTTCCAGCAAAGATCAGTGCTAATGTTAATGGCAGGCAGAGGATGCTGCTACAGTCTGTGGTAGCCAGAGCTTACCCTCAGTGATCCTCTTGAGTCACCTCCCCTGATCTGGGTCTGGCTGCTGTCAACACCTGGAGAAAAACACAATGAAAAGACAAAACAGAAAAGTGGACAGGTTTAGCGATGCATGGAAAGTATTCACACTCTCAGGGCTTGCTGCACAGCAACAAGAGGCAGAGATGAGTCTTCTCTCAGAAGGCACTGGCTGCAGAAAGCCTTCTACACACAGCTGCTTGGTGACCTGAAGCCTGATGTCCCTCTCCTCTGGACAGGACAAAACAAACGATGAATTCTCATTGTAACCCTGGGAAGCAGAAAAGAATTAAATACTGTGACTTTTATCATTTGTGTGTTAGCTATGTGTCCAGTCATCTTGCAATTTATGATGACCAGTCACCAGATGAGTGGTCATTCTGTTTCTAAACCATCCGTGCACCTCCACTCCTTTGGATGTTCCTGGAGAAGAAATCAACAAAGTCCCTATGGTGAGAGCTGGTACAGTAAAGCTCAGATAATGACTAGAGCTTCTTCAAAATTCAAAGCTATTGAACCCTGTTCTGGACTAAGGGGTTCTTCTCTTGTCTGTATATATGTTGTTTCTGAAATATCCATCTTCACCTAAACTGAGTCCAGATATTCTCCAAATATTTTTCATGAGCACAGAAACAGGCATCCTCCACAATACCTGGGATCCAGCCAGGCCACTAGCATCCTGTAGCCAGACCATGAGGAAGGCAAAAGGTGCCAGCCCTTTGCAGCCCTCCTGGCAGGAGCTGCATCACCACCATACCCAAAGAGGTGGTGAAGAGTAAGCCAAAGAGGACCAACTGGACGGCTCTGTTCTACCCTAGCCCTGCTGGTGGTCTGATATGAGAGGTTGAGATGATGTTTATGGAAAAAAAGGCACCCTTCCTCTGCCCCAGGGCCTGAGGGTCCCTCTTGTTTGATGTGTTTGTAAATATATCTCCATTTCCAAGGAGACTGTTTCCTGTTAGACCCTATTAAACACTCTTCTTCTTGTCCTGGCTTCCTGTGTTTGAAAGACCTGAACAGTGTTTGTCGTTTCACCATATCTAAGTGACCCTAAATGAAGTAAAGGCTCATTTACAGCTACATGAGATAGATGTAAACAATGACAAATACAGTAACAAGCATGTGGAGAGATGACCAGAGTTTCAGTTGTGGGAACAGATCAGACCAGACATTACCAGTGCTATTGCAGGGGCCAGGACACATCCTATGAACTAACACTCCAGCACTGAAAAAAGACTGAAATGAATATCAGGGAAATATTTTAATTCTGCAGCTTCACCATGTTTGGATAGCTCCCCTACACTCCTTAATAAAGAAAAACATGTATAAGCAGATTAGTAAACTTCATTTGATTTATAAACAGTAGTGCTATCCTAAGGTACATTCTTTATTTTCTGTGACAGTTATCTTCTCCTTCCTATTCACATGCGGCTTTAATTCCCTTAATGTAATAGACACTTCCTACATATGAGGACTTTTATTTCAGCACAATGAAGTGGTGGAGCAAATCAGTGTTTCTTCCTAGACATTTTCTTGCCATTCTCTAGAAAGGCTTTCTATATGGATTTTTAAAGAGATTTCTAAAATCACATCAGAGAATTGGTGACTTGGCTACAACCTTTTGAATTTATCACCATCCATCCACTGGGTTTAGATTTTGCTAGTCAAAAGTTCTCATTGTGCAGCAGCAGCTGCATTATGTACCTACTGCTGCACAATGTCATGTGGCACATGGCATAAACTAAGCTGGGCATCAAGCTGGACAAATCCAAATGCTTCATTCAGGTGAAAGAAAATCTTGTGGCATGCCTTCCCATGTCAACTGGGAGTATTTATAAGTAATTCATAGCCCCAAAACAATTTTTTGTTGAAATTTGTGATTGGTTTAGAATAGGAGTGAAATTCAAAGACTTCACAAAATGTTTACTAGCAATCTTCCAACAGTAAGACAAGTCAAAGTATTATGTGCATTTCCATTGCAATTAGCTTGCAATTAACATCTATACACTAGGCTTGCACACATAGTTTTAAGTTCAGTTTTCAAAAAAAAATCAACCTAACAACTAGGATTAGCTTTCATACGTTTTTCCACTGAATAGTCACAATGGCAAGGACAAAATAAATTGAAAATATTTAAATTTCATAGCATCATAGAATCAATGAATAAAATAATCATTTAATAAATTATGCTTCCATGGAAAAATCGGTCAGCTTGCCCTGATTAAATTATTTCCATCATACATAATTGCTAAGGTCACTGTGAGTTTTGCCACTGACATTAATGGGGCTCAGGGTTTCCTCTAAGAACTGATTAGTGGGAAGGTCAGATTTTGTACAGAAGGTTAAACACAGACATTTCATGCTGGTATTATGAACTCCATCATACTGTTGAATGATTAAGATTTTGCACCAAACCAATGCCATGTGAGCATGCTAACTTTGATCAGATCTTTGAAACAGATTGTTAAGATGGGAATGAAGTTACATCATAAGTTTAGGGATTTTAGGGACATTTTTTACCAAGTGCAGAAATTGATAGCTTTGAGGAGAATGTTCTCAGGGTATCCTAGGTGCTAGTAAAAGTATTTTCTTTATTTATTTTTTTTTTAATGAAAAGTGTATAACCTTGGATTTGCACAAGTTATCAACTTCCTATTTCTGCACAATCCAGATCATCTTGCTTTCCACCTTGTGCATCTGCTCCTCAGGAAGAATAAGGATCTATGTTGTACTAATAAAGGCAGCTTTTCTTACACAAACTTTTAAACTATTGGTTAAACTATCCTGTGTGCCAAGTGTTAGAAATACCACCTGAAGTCTCCTTGTTTTTTCCTGTTATTTCTCTCCACTCATATTGACCCATAGTCTTTAGTAAAAACTCATAACTGGCACCTTTCTAAGTTTCCCTTCACTGTAAAGTGAGGAAAACAATTCAAGATATACCTGGATGTGAAACTGGCAATCATTTACATTTAGTGCTTATTGAGAATAAATACAGTTTCAGGGTTCCAGGCAGCATGTTTGTCCCTGAGTGCTTGTAAAGGGTCAGTAGTACCTTTACAACTCAGAACAGGGAAAGGACAGGGAAGTGAGAGGGAAAGAGCAGGGAAACTTCCAGTTTCATACTCTGGTTATTCAGAAATAAGTTTGTAGCTAGTCTGTAATGTTGAGAGCTGAAGAGATCCAACTCCAGAAATATGTTTGCTCAAAAAGAGTTGGTAAAGGGATTGCCCTTGTGTTATTGATGTACTACAAGTGACATTACATTCAGGTAGCTGATGAATGCTAAAATGGAGGGACATTGTCCCAGAAGTGCTTCTAGAGACAAATAACAGACCAATCGATTTGATGTGCAAAGAAAAGAGATGCATATGAGCATTTTTCTCCAAATAGAACATTTTTTTAGGAATTACCTAAAGTCATTACTTTCTGTTATGATGCCTTCTGTAAAGAAGGACATGAACATTACAGAACAGGAAAACAGGCAGCGAGTGGAAACCCCTTATCAACAGCAGGTACATTGAATATAACATAGAATATTACTCTGGTTAAAAATTGGTTCTCTTCTGTTGAAATTATTGTGCAGGCAAAGGCCACTGCTTCCTCCAAATTGTGCTCCCATGCAGACAGCTGCAGGCAGCTCATGAAGATGACATTGTTTTCTGAACTGTAGACTCCTTTCATGTTGCACAACTGTGCTGAGTTCTCTCTGGGAATCCAGGATCAAATGAAGAAGCAAAGAAATTTTCTAGCAGACAACCAAATTTTACAATTAGTAGCTGAAACACCAAGAAGAGACTAAACAAATTGAAAAAAAAACAAAACAAAACAACTCCCATAAGCACAAGGATCTACATCTTTGTTACACATAAATGTCCTTTTTCACCTTTTACTAGTAAGAGATTATGAAAAATATGAAGTATTTGGAAGAAAATACAGGACTGAACTCTTTCAGGATTTAACTTTTGACAGGAAATCCTGTGTGAATTTCTGTTTGCTTCTGTTTACAGAGGTTGATGTTGATAGAGTCTTGTTATATACCTGCTTCTAAAGGTGATGATACAGCTTCCCTGCAACATCTCTTGCAGATATGAAGCCATAATCAAACACAAACGCAGACATCTGTTTTTCAAGTCTGCACCTAATTTATTCCATTTAAGCAGAAGCTCTGCATTCAGGGAGGCCAGACTCCCCCCTGGGCTCCCAGCCCCAGGCTCCCCTATCACCCTGAGCCCCACAGTGCAATTAGCATGTCTGAATCTGCCACTGCTTGCAAAGCTGTAATCTTGCCATGAACTCACTACATCAGGAGATCTCTTAGCTCTGCCAAGGCAGCTGCAAGGTGCAAGAGAAACCTGAGCAGATACGATTGTTATCAGGAAGATAATTCTAGTTTAGCAACCTCACCAAAGACTACTGCTTTCTCTTCCAAGTAGAAAAATTAAGCTGTTTTTTCTTGTATTCTTGCAGTTATTGAAGTAGTATGTCTCTGAGAGATTATTCTTTTGGAGCATTACCCTGCATCATTCCATTTGCATCAGCAGATGTAAATAGCCTTCTTTCTGGCCTTTCTTCCAGCAAATACTTTTGTTCAAGTGTATATTTCTGGAAAAGTCAATTGAATATAGTGTATTAATTGCATGCACACATACTTTTCCCAACGTGTTTGTGAGTTCAAGCATTGCGTATTTCAATTCTTATTTCCCACAGATCATCAGATAACCTCATTTTTCAAATGTATTTCATTTGAACAGCCTTCTGACTTAGACTTCATCCCCCTGGGATCTTCAGTTTCCTACAGCATTCTTCCTTTTCCAAGATATCCACCTGCTTCCCATGGACAACCCCACAGTAGAACAGGTGTGTGCCCAAAGGAAGATGTGACCTGTGGGAAGCCCATGCTAGAGCAGGCTTCTGGCAGGATCTGTGACCCCATGAAGAGAGGAACCCACACTGGAGCAGGGAATGAGCATAAGGAGTCCTCACCCTGAGGAGGAAGGAATGGTAGTGACAACATGTAATATACTGGCTGCAACCCAAATTCTCTGTCCCCTGATGATGCTTGTAGAAGAGGTCAGAGAAAATGGGAGTGGAATTGAGCCTGGGAAGAAGAGAGGAGTGGGAGAAAGGTGGTTTTAGGTTTAATTTTTATTTATTATTATCCTATTCTGATTAAATTTTTAATAAACTAAATTAATTCCCCCAGCTGAGCTGGCTTTTCCTGTGACAGATCTGTGGGCTGGGAACTGGTCACATACTTGCCTCTTGGCATCAGGGACTTCAAGCAGGACCTGGGTGTGCAGGGTGGCTGGAACAAGACTTGCAGCCTGCAAAAGCTCTAATGCATTTTTTACAGCTTCTGAAATATTTAACACAATCTCTTTCTTGTGTTACTCTATAGAAGTTTTAATTAGTGGGAGTTTTGCTGGGTGAAGTAATGCACCAGTGTTTTCCTCAATGAGATGTCGGCTGGGATGTGTCTTTCCCCAATGTGTGTCTGGCGTGATCACCCCTGAGGAAAGTGCAACTCTCCAGTGAAGAGGAGACTCTCTTGGCCCTCAGCAAACCTGCCTATATCACAGGTGGGTGGGCTGGTTCTTCGGAGCTGGATTCCTTCTCCTTCTGCCTCTGAAGTACATAATCTACCCCAAAGTCTAAATCATGAAAGGAGAAGGCAGTAATCTTTCTCCCTAAAACCAGGTTACCTATTTTCACCCCTATGCGGAACGGCTGTGGATATCAAACTTTAATTTATTAACTTTTTACATGCATGGGATTAAATTTAATCTTGCTAGCACCATTTAATCCAAGGTAATATTGCTGAACCCTTGGTTCAGGGCTGGAAGCTGATGTTTAAACCATAAGCTGGTGAAACATTTCATGGTACTAAATGACTCGTGTACCCAGTGATGCAAAAGCTGACCTTTTAATCTACAGACAGCCAAAGCTAAAAATGTGTCCCTATTCAAGCTGCTACGCAAATCTTTGAGAGTGACACTCCTGGGTTACGTCCATGGAAATCAGATCTGAGAAACAGCACTGCTCCTAAGGGTGTGCAACCCAAAGCCCACCCACTCTCCTGCACTGAACCCTTGCAGGCTTCCTTTAAGCCATCCCTTTGGTTCCATACAGAAAATTCCCTTTCAAACTTGAATCTCCTGTCTTCAGATAAATCTATAGAATGGTCATAAGCAAGATATCAGACATTACCAAATGTTTCAACGTATTGCAACATGAGGAAACAGGGCCAAATTGTTTAGTAACTAGCAGAAGACTGTATTTTCTGATGCCAACATACCTTTCGTCTTTGGGACAGATCGATGCACTTGAAGTGTTCACTTTTACAAACACGACCAGAAAATTTCAGCATCTTACTACCTGGCAATATTATTTGGGGGCTGAAGGCAGGAAAGACTTAGTCACAAACCAAATCCATCCAGTCTAACACAACCATTTCATTTGGCGTGTATCTTAATCCCACCTTCCTGGTATTTGCACGTTTCTGAAACACTTGTATTGTTATATAACAACTGTTTCAGCTAGCCTGTTTAGTGTCATCCCTGGTTCCCAGATCAAAGAGCACCATCTGCCCTGGGTTCTTCTGTGACACTACAGTATGGGAAAAATAGCAGCAAACCCAAACTGGGAACATCCTTCACCTGTGATTTGTGAGGCAGGAGGTCAAAAGGGGAGGCAGTGGGAGCAGTCCCAAGGCTGCATCTCTCTCCCTGCCAAAGGCTCTGAAAATCACATTCCAGCTGTTTCACCAGGGCCCCAAAGACTGGCCGCATGCACACTCACCGCAGGAAGTAACACTGTATTGTACAAGAGTAATCCAAGAAGGAAATCAAACAACCCTATTGGGAGGACCCTCCACGTGCTATAAACTTGTAACAGTTATTTAATCTCAGAGTCAATCAAAATATATCTGTTTTCTAAAACTCAGAAGGCAAAGTGGGAGGCCTGCTCTCCCAGGACCCAGCACTAACAGGGAGGCTTTAGCTCCAGAGGAGTGTGCCTCACTGGAGACACCCAGAAACCAGCCGGCTTTGCAGGTACTGCAGAGGCAGGATTATTTGACACATGATTTCACCTGGTTTATCCTTCGTTTAATACAGCTTGAAGAGCATGAAGTAGCTGAGGAGTCATGGGGTAAAGTGATGAAAACAGCAAAACAAGATGGAAACACACACTTCTGGACGAGATGCTCTAGAAGACCCCAGGTGGGTGCCCACAGCCCTCAGTGCTGGCTCCTGTCCCAGTGCTCCACCAGGCCAGGCTGCTCTCACACACTCTGCCAAAGTCCCTAGTCTCTGGTGCACATTCTGGTAAACACAAGGAAAAGTGAAGGGAATTGGCAACATTTTCAAATTATAAAGACTGCTAGAATATAATACAAAACCACTGGAATAAACAGGGATGAAATTGGCATTCCTGCTTCACTAACTGTGCCAGCGTTTCTAAGTCTTGGCTGCCTGAAATGTAGCTCTGGTTGAAACTTCCATGTAACTATGGTAATGAGCATTTTTTAGGCCAATAACAATAGCTCATGGGATAAAGAGCAGTATTTCCCAACATAGATAATCTTGATCTCCAGCACAGTGCTGGGTATATTTTTGTAGCTAACTCATTGTGTTAGCTTTATAACCTCAAACTACATGCACAGATCATGGTACAACGTTTGTTTGCACATGTTTTTTATAGCTTGCTTGCTTATTTAATGATTTATGGGCATCGTTAAACACTGCCACTCTGCATTTGAGATGCTCCAGGAGCAAATGGAAGTGACTTGGAAGAGTTCCACCTCTTTGCCTGGTGAGAAATGGAGAGTTCAGGGACTTTATTGTGCACAGTTTGGGAATGGGGCACTCTGATAAACTCTTACAAAGGTTAGAGAGGTGCTTCTTATAGGGGAAGAGTTAAGGTTGCTGTGAAAGTGAGAGTGCAGAAGGCAAGTCCCAAATTTCCCATTATTGAGAGGTTTAAGACAATTGTGCTTCAAGCCTTTAAGCACTGAACTCATATTTTGGAAAGTACCAGGAACCACCAACCTCCCTACCTGATAGCATTCATTTTTCAGATGCTTCAAAAATGTGAAGCAATGTTGCTTTTCCTAAGTAGTATGAAAGCTCCAACTCAATCAGCCATCATATCCCAGCATCACCTACAAGAACTGTTGCAGAAAAGGGGCTGGGGAAATGCTAACATCAGCATGCACGACAGCTGTCCAAAACCTGCACACATGAGCACTCTTCCCGTTCTCACCCTTCTCCTTGGTGCTGCTCATGCCAACAGAAATCTTCTGCATGGGGGAGGATCAGAGCATCCAGAGGGCAGCCCTCGTTCCTGCAAGCCACTGCAAGCAGGCTGTGGGGAAGGAGAGAGGGCAGCAAGCCAAGAACAACACGGGTGAGCTTGCACTGAGACAGGAGCATTGGCCTCTGCCAACACTGTCCCACCTTGGCCTCCACAGGGAGTTCAGTGTTGGGTCAGTGTCCCTCAGAAAGGAGTCTCTGAAGAAATGCTAGAAATCAAGTCCCTTTGAACAGAGGCAGTGAAGCATTTGGACTGCGTTACCATGACATACATGAAGACCGGTGCAAAGCCTATTTGTGGAGGATTTGGTGGTTATTTTTTCCCCTGCTATGCACTGAACAAGTTGTGACAGTCCAGCAAATGCTGTGCACAGCTCTCTTTCCACAGGCCACACCTCATGGACCCTTTGACAGAAGGACTGCACCTCTCAACCAGACACACCTGCTGCAGGAAATCAATATTTGGGGTTAATAGGACTGGGCCATTTGGCGTTTTAGAGCGATCTGCATATGAAAAGCATATGTGTGGGGGGCAGGCAGTGTCTGCAGAACACCTTGTGTCAAGTGACCCCAGAATAAATTTATCCTCTTTCCCTTCTAAGGCAAAGCAACTTTCAGAACAGATGGAGCCTGTGTGGGAGTTTCAGAGCCCATTGAAACATTGACTCTAAGAGCGACAGTGTTGCTATTAGGACTGAATTTTGACAAGAAGTCCTTGCAGTTAGGAAGGAAACATAGCAATGCTACAATTCGTATTCCCAGAGCTGTCAGAAGCCCCCAGCTGCCCATAAACCACGTCCTGCTGTGCACACAACGCCAATATCCTTTACCTTCTCACTTTAATGCAGAGAGAATCAGTCTCTCCCCCCAATACTTTTTCTAGTAATCTCTCCCTAAATGTTCTTGGGTGTCAACCCCATGCTTCAAGGGGATGACCCGACAGCAGCCCAGAGACGATCAGAGGCACAGTGTGATGTCCAGATGTAAACAGCCAGTAAATGCTGTACTCTAACAGCAGTAACATTTGGATGGCATATGAGTTTTTTAAAAATATGTTGCATCTCAGGAGTTTCTGGCTCAAATTACCCTAAATTTGGCCTCTAATCCACACCTGGGGAGCAGCTTTCCAGGGAATTCTACAATTCAGATTAACTGTTTAGGTATGTCTGCACTGCACAGTGCAGTGCACTGGAGAGCTTACTCAGTCTAATACTGGATAAACTGGCTCCCAAACCAGAAACTCAATTCACAGCTGCCCCAAACAGAAGGCATACTGCCTATATTCAGACTTCTCTCCGTATATGCTGTGTCATTGACATGAAGGCTCAGTTGGAGCTTGCTCAGGTCCCAGTGAGGCACCACACCACCCTGTACAGACATGCCTTCAGAATACAGACAGCACTGTGAAATAATGCTAACCTTGTTTTAACCCTGACTTCCTATGAAAAATAGTCTTTTGTAACAACACTGTTTGTATCTGTAAATTCCACATGCCTCTCGAAAGTTTTTGATCCTGTTGCTGTCCTTGCCTGTTAAATTTAACAGAGATGGAGGCTTCAGGTGTAAGAGCATTAGGTGGCTACATACAAGGAAAAAAATACAAATGAATATTTCCAGTGAGGGAAGGGTTGCAGTTAGAGTTCACTTCCAGTTTTGGAGTGCTGGAAGAATGAATGGGAAAGAAAGCCAGGAGAGCAGACTGACAGTATTCCATGGTGGCTGGGCACAGAAAGTCTGAAGAGAAGCCCTGAAGAGAAATGTGGATCTTTAAGCAAACATTCTTCCCACATGTTTTAACATTTCATCATCCAGCAGCAGCACTTCAGATAAGAACACTAAAAGTCAGAGACTTCTTATTACTTAGTTTTAAAAGCAATTGTACTTTTCACATTGCTATCATGTCATGCAGCAAATTTGGGACAGTCATGTTCCCCAGCTGCTGTTGCAAGCTTCTGGGTATCTCTGGTCCCAATGCTGCAGGCATCCAGAGGTCAGCAACCACAGATCTTTCACAGTGGGATATACCTCTGAGAGTGCCAAGTCCAACCTTTGGTTGATCAGAACCTTATAAACTAAACCACGGCACTAATGCCACATAGAGCTGTTTCTTGCACACCTTCAGGAATGGTGATTCCAGCACCTCCGTGCACTGTCCTTTCCAATGTTGAACAGGTCTTTCCCTGGAGAGATTCATTCTGATGTCCAGCTTGAACTTCCCTGGCACATCTTGAGGCCATTTCCCCTTGTCTGTCACTTGTTGCCTGGCAGAAGAGACTGATCCACACCTGGCTGCAACCTCCTTTCAGGTGGTTGTAGAGCCTGCTAAGGTCTCCTACTCCATCCTTGCCCCCACAAGCCTTTTCTTCTCCAGGCTTAACACGCCTAGCTCCCTCAGCTGCTCCTCATAAGACTTGTGCCTTCACCAGTTCTATTGCCCACCTCTGGACCTGCTCCAGCACTTCAATATTTTTCTTGTAGTGAGGAGCTCATAACTGGAGATAGGGCTTGAAGTGTGGCCCCAGCACAATCAATATTGGTACCTTTGTTTATGTAGAAACCTTAAACAAAACAAACAAAATTCAAAATTTAGGGGTTGAGGTAGGAGGAATACAATCCTTGGTACAGAAAAGAGTGCTCAGACTTGATGATTTATGCATGAGGGGACATTCCTGCCAGGCTGGGGCAGGATTTCTGCACCAGAGCAGGAAAGGCTGCACTGTCTCTGACAGCTGCTTCAGAAGAAGCCCAGAGAAATTCCTTCTGGCCATTTCCAACAAGCTCCCAGCAAGGCAGAAACCAGGGGCAGAGGAAGGAGGGCTGGCCCGGCACGTGTCTGTCGGGACTCATCAGCCCAGCTTTCTCACCTCTCCAGCAGTTCAGTTCAGAGGCACGCCTCTGCAGCTGCCAACAGGCACCCTCAGGCTCCAGAAAGGCATATAGAGAAAAACAGTACTGTAATTTATGCCACATCTTCTTATCTCCTCCTTTCACTGCCAGGATGCAAATTAGTCATAGCTTTAGTAAGTGATTACATAAGCATCATATTAATTTTGTTCATATTTCCCCAAAGAAATCAGCAAATTGTTAGAACAACTTGGATCACAGATTTATTTTCCAGGCATCATGGACTATTGGCAACAGAGGAGTAGTCATTTATCATTTCACAATGAAGATAATCTGGTTAACAAACCAAATTTCTTCCAAAAGAAAAAAGAAACAGCAAGCAAATAAGCAGTCACAATCAAAAGCCATGAGAGGGTTTGGAGGAGAAAGCAAGTTTATTTCAGCCCATTGTTTTTTGCATTGCATTCTCTAGAGCTGCCTGAAGGTTCATTTGTTGCTGTCCAGAATATTCTTTTACACAAAGCATTACTCAAGGATACAGGGAAAGACTGCACATTTGCAGATGGAAAAGGTCTCGAGGAAGTTCAATATAAAAATGCCCAAAACTCTCAATCCTATATGATTTGATAGCCCCAGAGGACCCATCAAGAACACCTCCCACTGACTGCCACCTCCTCCGACTTTTGCTGAATGATACATGCACAAGTTTCACTGGAAGGAAAAATAGGTTTGATGAGAAAATTTGCTGCTGCATTCATTTTGAGTGCAACAACAGGGCAGTGAGAATGAGCTCTTGGCAGGCATGTGAAATCCCCTTAGCACAGCTTAGAGTAACTTGAATTGTGCTAAAGAAGTAGATACATGCAACCTTTGGCCATCCCTTGCTCTGCTTCTCCTTGTTGTTAAGTGCCTTTCTGGGAAGAAGTGACTTCTTGAAAACCTGTATGAGCTAAGGGAGAACCTGCCTGACCCTTCTTCAGGCACTGGGCTTCTCCTGGCTGCAAACCAGGGCTGACACTTAAAACACACGTCTTAAACCTGGGAGAAGGAACAGGGCTTATTCTATAAATTAAGTTTTTATTCTTTTATCTTCCCATGGAATATTCTCAGCCATGAGCACTCTGGAGAGGGACAGGCTGATAAAAAACAGGAACCTTGAACTGCCAATTTTAATATTTGTTCCTTGCAACAGACAACCTAACACTCAGAAGGGACAAAAGACAATGCCTGAGCATAGGGCTGCAAAAGGCCCAGCACACAACTCCTTGCCTGAAAGCACCGAGAAAATACAGACTTTCACAAACTTCTCCACCTCTCCTACAAAATTTGTCAGCCTAGGGCTGAATGTTGCCACCGTGCAGTTCCACTATGGAGACAACCAGCCACAACCTAACAAAGTCAGGTTACAGTGGATGGAGCTCACCATAGCCCTGCCTCTGAAACACCCTTTGCCACAAAGCCCATGGTGAAGAGGGCAGCAGGCACCCATCAGCTTCCCTCGTCCTTTCTCAAGGGGATGGTCCAGTGGGTTTCTCTGGAGGTGCCTATTGCTTCCCAATACTTTTCCCTTCTGTTCTTCAGGCTTAAAGCAGTGCCCCTGCAACAACTTCACACCCCTCATTCAGGGGATATCTGACTAGGGGCACTGAAAGAGAGCAGAACAAAATGGACTGTGCTAAAAAATAGGAGGAATATATCTCTTGACAAGTTCTACACCTGGAGAATGCCAGGGTATAAAAAACCCAGAGGTAAACATCCTAAACATCTCTTTTTTGACTGCTAGTCATAACCTCCTTTCACACAGGGCTGTCTCCAGACTTTCCCTTGAGGTGACATGGTCATTACACATAAAACAAAACAGGCATAAAAAACATCCTTGCAAACCAAACAACTGGTGAAAAATGTGCTTCTCTTTTATTCAGTGGCCAAACAGTCAGAGTTCTTGTTTAGGGCCAGAGAAACTGTGTCCAGGTCCCTCCTCAGCAACAGGCCCCAGAATCTGCCTGCAAAGCATTCTCCTGCACTGGTGTGTTCAGAAAAGCTGTGGTTTCTTCCCCTCAAAGACATTCTTCTTTGGGCCAACATATATTTGCCAGATTAGAGAGAGAGAGCCCATCTGATGCCGAAATGATTTTTGCCTTTTCTTTTCTTTACCTTTTACACAGTTCTATGTATCCACAAGCATTAGCATGCATAATTGTAATCCTTTACTTAGTCTAGTACTTAGTGTCCTGTAGGTATCCTGCAGGCACTGAGACTAAACACCCCAGAGCTGCAGAGCCAGGGAGACCAAACATTCTGCTATCTCAGGAAGCCAAGGTCCCCTAGCAGGACAGATTCTGTAAACTAGAGGTTAGCCCATCCCAGCCCCTATTGGGCTCCCTTGTTGGATATGCTGATGTGTAAGGTCTGTAACTTGAGTACGTGATTGATGGGGTGTGTGCATTGTGACTTGTGTCACCTGGGCAAAGTGGATGCATCGAGTGGGATCCTATTAAAACAACGAGGTAATGACCCCTAATGCTCTAACCATGTCTACCTTCGTTTTCCTAACACCAGGAAAAGGTGTCAATGCTGTCTCAAAAGACCTCCAAAACCAGAAATGATGTAGACCAAGACCAATAACACACCTGCTTACACCCATATAGCAGTGGGAAGCTTTAATACAAATTTCACTCTCCATATCTAGATTATATTACAATAACATTTGTGTCTAAGTAGTTCAACTGCACCACACATTTTGCAGCACGTAGCTGCAATATAGAGGTCAGTTACATCCAGGGTGCTTTGTGGGTGCAGGGGGTTGTTCTTTAAATATGCCTGAATTAATTTCATTAACATAACACAGTCTGTTCCACTACATGGTATGAACTGTTTTTGTGGTACAGTGAAGCAGCTCAAGAGCAGGTGTTTTCATTGATAGGTGAATGGTTTCCCTCAAATTGTGGAGAGATGATGGACCCTACAATCTGTATTTTTGAAGAGCAGAAACACAACACATTTTGTGATAACTACTAACCTTCAAACATCTATATTTATTTGAAATCTTGTTTGAATTATTATTTCTTTCCAAGCTGAGGTTTGATAAATGGAGTTCTAGCTCTGAGCACAATTCTGAAGCCAAGCTTGAACTTCCTGAAAATGAAAATTCATCATGAAACATAAAACAAGTCTTTAACTATTGCATGAAGAATATGACCAATACATGAAATCATTCTGCTGTGATAAAAACAATTTTTCTATGCAGGTAAATCCTTGTTCTAGACTGAGCATGTGAAAAAAATTAGGTAAACCTTACCTTCTCTTTCTCCAAGTAATTAAAAGTTAACAGAAGGTGGACTAAAATTAGCTCAAAATGCTACAGCCATATAATAACCCAGAAATAAAACCATTAGATTTAATTCTAAGCCAGAATGGGACTAGTCATAAAATCATTCCCATTGCTTTGTGGTTCCATCTGCACTTCTTATTTGCCTGCTGTTTTCTGCTCCATTCTCTGAAGAAAGCCCTTTCCTAGCTCACCTCCTTCAGGATCACAGTTCCCAGATTTTGCACACAGATTTTCACATTCCTGCAAAGACTCAGACCTCTTCCTGGCAGAGACAATGACCTCACATCTGCTGTGCAGGGGCTAGGACAGCCACAGTCCCCTTCCCATCAGCTCAGACTGGCCCTGCTGTTCCCAACTCAGCATGCTACCTCCTGGCTTTGCCCAAGTGACACACCCACACTCTCTTTGGTGTCAAGAGAGTGAGTTGCCTTGTTGGGGTGTGCCAAAATGTTGGTTGCAGGAGCCTTTCTTTCTCCACCAGGCGCAGCAAGACATTAGGCAGGTGCCGCAGCACCCCACAGTTGGGTCAGATATCTGCCTAGATATCTTCAGGGACAGGCAACACTGTCTCAACAATTCAACTGCAGGGCCAAGACAACTCTCCCACACTTGGCACAAGCAGGGGTACTCCAAGAATGCTGAATTTCAGCATTGCAATGGTGCCCAGGTGAAAATAGCTGTCTGGAAGACAGGAAGACTGAAAATTACCCTGCTGGCACAAGGGAGTAAGATCCTCTTTGATGCATGTGTGCCTGCTTAAATGTAGCATCAGGCTGGGAGAGGACACAAGCACAGGGTGTCCTGGAGAGCTGGCCTGCCAGTGCCAAGAGGAGTGGTGATTGCACTGTGATAGTGTCCCAAGCTAGTGCAGCCCTTGGCAAAGTGTCTGCACCTCCAGGCTCAATCGCAGAGCCCCTCATGATGCCAGAATGATTTTTGTCTTTTCCTTTATAAAACTTTTACACAGTTCTCTCTACCCAGAAGTATTAGCAGTATGCATACTTGCAACCTTTTACTTAGTTTAGTGCTTAGTGTTTTGTAAGTGCTCTGCAGGCCTGAGACTAAACACCCCAGAACTGCAGAGCCAGGGAGACCAAACATTGCTACTATCTCAGGAACCCAAGGTCTCCTGACAGGAAGATTCTGTAAACTAGAGCTTAGCCCACCCCAACCTCATTATTGGGCCCCCTTGTCAGATATGCTGATGTGTAAAGTCTATAACTGGTGTGTGTGATTGACAGGGGGTTTGTATTTGCCACGCTGTCACCTGGGCAAAGTGGATGCATCAAACAGGATCCTGATTAAAAATACTGAGGTAAAGACCCCAACCCTCTTAACCGTGTCTAGCTTCATTTTCATAACTCCAGGAAAAAGGCATCACTCATCTGGTCCAGTGGCACCAGGACATGAGCAAGGATCAAGCACCAGGAACACCTAACTCCTACTTGCAGCCTGCTATGCCGTACACTGGTCAGTGACCAAGCAGCTTCCTTTCCATCTGCCTTGGCACATCTTAGCGGCAAAATCCAAGTTCTAACACAGCTTTTGTTTCTAGCAGGGAAGAGAGCAGCAATCAGGCAGGAAGGTGCATGTGCAGAGCAGACCAGAGTGTGCCAGCTGCCTATGCTTGCTCATACCCACTCAGACTCCCACAGATGAGTAAGAATAGTACCTGATCACATTGCACATGTGTCTTGCCTTCCCCTGATAAAAGTGCTGGATCTTTAAGCAGAAACAATGCTTCAAAAACACTCCTTTGGTGCCACCAACAGCAGGTTCCTGCATCCCTGCGTTTGTATGTGGTCAGGTCATTCTTAAGTAGCAGCCAACAGGACCAGTGTGTGTGCCTAAGAAGCTTCATCCTCAGGGCTGGGTGCATATAGCTCAGCTGCTTCTTTGTCAGGTACCCTAGAGGTGTGGGATATTGGAGCAGCAGACAATAGGATACTCCCAATTCTGCATCTCCCTTCTAGCCTTAGTTCATGTGCCTTTCCCTGTGGGATCCTTCCCTTTCAGAGTCATGACTACACATTGAAGGAGACAGTTCTGGGTACCTGCTGCAAGCAGCTCTGCTGATGCCAGTTCAGAAACACCTGTGACTCTTACTCTTAAGCTATAAAAAGAAATCCCGCAGTAATTCCATGCTATATTTCTTACGTGCATCGTACAACATGGTTAGCTTCCCAAAAACTGTGCAGCTAAGACATTGCTTCCAGCACTGGAAAAAAAAAACAAACCAAAATAAAACAGGACTAAGTGGAGGGTGTGCAAATCTCTAGAAGACTTTATAGGACTCCAGTCAGGTAAGAAGAAAGGATGGGCGGACATGCCCCCTGGACCAGGAAGAGTCATGAACATCGGTGCAGGATGTGAGGGACCCACACAGTACTCAGCAGTCCTGACCCCAATTTTGCAAATAGGGCTGGTCTTCCCTAAAAGTCTGTGTCACAGTATTTACCTTCCATGTCTTCCCTCATGTGTCCATGTCCCTAAGAGCTAACACTGACAGTGCATTGCAGAGCTGCTGTCCCAGACATCCCCCAGCCCGGTGAGAAGGGCTCTCCTCAGGCAGGGCCAGCAGTGCTCAGCAGGCCACTGCAGCTGCATGAAGTCTGCGGGCACTTGTGTCTTGCTCTTCAGCTCACCCTTCTGGCAGCCAAACAATTCCACCCTCTCACAAGCACTTGAGGCATGAAGACAGGCTGGTCCAGACCCAGAGCTTGTGCTTGTCTCAGGACAATCCAGAGTGGTGGCACCTCTGCGAAGTTCTGGCTGCTGAGGATTTCAAATGCCATTAGTGTAGAGGGCTTTGACTTTCCTTCTGTTCTATTTTACTTCATTTATTTGCTCTTCTAACCAACAGTTAAATACATTCCTTTCATGACTTACTACATTTTAGTTCAAAACCTGAAAAAAAATATGTGTTCCCATTGAGTAGGAGCATGAAGCACTGGGATAATCTTGCCACTTAATGCCCCAGTATATCTGTGGGAGGGTCAGCTACTTAAGCACATCTGCAGCTCACTGATTGTCTGAAAACCATGCAGATTAGCCAAAAATCCATTTCACAGCTGTGGATGCTTCCTGGGCAACAGACTGCTGTTGATTTGCTAACTCTGAGCTGGCTGGTGGGAAAGAACAGGCAGTAAGAAGAGCTGCATGCTTTAGTCCATGTCTTCTTTTCATTGAGTGCAGGATGAGGTTAGAACAGCACATTTGTCCAAGGATTTTCTAATCCTCCTTTGCTGCAAAATTATCACGTCTGTCTTTCTCACAGAAATTATGCTGACAGGGCTTGTCCAGCATGGCACCTCCTTGCTCTGTGACAGAGCTAGGTCCTGTTCTGTCTGGCTTCTGCATTGGCCAGGCAAGCTAAGCTGAGTGGTGGCATCATTGCTCTTAAACATATCATGTGAATCTCACAGCAAGAGGCACATTCACAAATAGGTGCAACCTATGGTTGCCTCATGTAGTATTGGTGTTTGTATGCTGGCAAAGATCTATGCCACTGGGCTGATTTCCCTTAGTGAATTTTTTGGAAACCTCTTGTGGGATATCATTGGAAAGAAGAGGTGCAGGCTTCATTTAGTCTCACATTATCTTGGTGTCCCACAACAGCGTGACAGAGGCCTGACATGAGTCTGGAGTCCACAGCCCACATGACTTGCTGTCATGACTTTGCCAGAAGAAGACAATGCTAGACAATTTTAGGGTTTGCACTTCATTCACTTAAATCTTACAACATACCTTTGGGGAGGATTGTGTTTGCTGATCATCTGTTTCAGACCTGTGGGGGTTTGGGGCTTTGTTTCTATTTACAAAAATGCAGCTTGTGATAAACAAGGGAATGCTTGTATTATTACGTGGAAGATGAACTCTGTGGATGCATCTGATCCTGAAGTTCGATTCTGATGCATAAACGCAGTGTGGATCAAAAAGCATTGCTAGCAGAGCCCAGCAGGAAAGGCAGTACACCAGTCCGGGTGAGGAGCATCCTTAGTAGACATCAAGAAGCAGGATTACAGCTTTGAAGAGGAAACTCCTCCACCCCAAAATCCACTCCCATAACATGACTGAGGCGAGAGGGGTCAAGAGGAAGTGGTGGACCAGCCGACTCACACGTGTGGAAAAGGGAGGAGGACTGATCACAGTAGGGGCAGCAGTCAGAGGGTGCTGGCCAAAACAGGTAGGTTGGTGAAGGAAGGAACAACTTACAGGAGTGTATTCTGTTAGCTGCCAGGGCTGCTTCTCCTGGCATGTAGCAGTGTTTCAAGTTCAGAGAATGACATATCCCCTGAAGAATTTCTGGGGGCCTAGAAAGTGAGGCCCCTCTGAAGGTAGAGTTAAGTTTGGCCTTGGAAAGGGAGTCGAACCCCTCCTCCTGCCCCTCAGTTAACAATGGTATCTTGTGTCTCACTCTCTCCTCCCTTACTCCTTCCCGACTGGACCCTGACCTTCTGACCCTTCCCTGTTCTTCCCCTGTACCGTTACGAGATAAATTGTAACCCTCAGAATAAAAGTCTGAAAGCTGGGCCTTCCGGGGTCTTTTGCCCCTGAACCCAAGCAGAGCAGACCCTCGTGTCTTGTGTCTGATTTTGGGTTCCAGGCAAGGGAACACTCTCTCTCTCAGCAACTCTCTGGCTTTTAGGACAGTGACCACCATCCCAGGGAAGCCCGGCTCACAGCGAGGGGAAAAGAAGCCCCTAGCTGAACGAAAAGGAAACTTTCAGAACAAGCCGCCGAGCCGCCGGCCGTCCCTGTGGTCAGCTGTCCAGCCCATGCCAACGGCCACACTGGCAGGTGTTGGGGCTAGCAAGGAACAGAGTCTACCTTCTGGCCACCAGCTGAGGTGTCAGGGGCAAATGTTGTAGACAGCAATTTCCACTTGGCAAGAGCTAGGAAATAAATAAATGATGATTCATGTATTCCTCTGTCAGGTCCTCTGCCACGGGGTGTTTCTAGGGGAGGCTGGACTGTTAAAGGGAGTGTTTGGATACCTCTGCTCTGATGGATCCTGAGATACAAGGGAAATTAAGCAAACTTCCCACCAAACTACCATAGACTGGTCTGCCCTAGGGATGCCCAGCAAGTTTTGCAGGTCCCAGGAGTGCTTATGGCCCAAAGCCAGAGCTCAGTCAGTGTGTTCACCTGGTGCCAGCACAGCGTGGACACTTGGTTGTTTGAAAGAGTGTGAGGGAAAGCCTACGTTTGCAAATGGCCCCTTCACTTTGGTTAGATGGGTGGAGGGAGATACTGAACAGCAGCATGGGTGTTCATGTGGGAAATACAGTCATGGCACATTCTTGTTTGTGGGCTTTGGCACAGGGTAGAGGGAGAACAGCAAAGTCACTTCCACCAACCACAGCAGGAGAGAGGCCAGGCCTGTCTAGATGAGGTTAAAAGAAAGGGAGACCAGTTTATGTGGCTAAATGGCTTCCATCTCTCACATCACTCCTCATCAATTAGATCTTCACCCTCAGTAGGAACTAAGCCAAAGGTTTCCCCATGCTGCCTCAGTTCTCTAATATCTACATAGATACCATTTCTGAAATGTGAATCACATGGCTCTTAAAGCAAGTTATTTGATTTTCTTAAGCACGTTTTGTGCATGACTCTTAAATAGACTTCTGCGCTCACAAATAACTTTTAACACCATTACTGGGTGCAAATGAGGATATAGTCTGCAAATGATGAATTACTTGATTGCAGTAAATCACACTGGTAGATGTCTGTGTAGTCTCACTTGAATCACAAGGAGTTGCAGGTCCAATCATGAAACATATTAAAATTATAAAATGCAAAACAGGAAGAAAAGTAAAGGTTGTTTAAAAAATTTGAGACAGAATTTGGTGGGCAGCAAACTAAGTTTACTATGCTCTTTAACCCTACACGTAGAAGCTATTGCTATACTCATTTAGATACTGGTTAATACCAGGACTTCTTTGTCTTTGCAAATTTTTTTTGTGAACTAAAAATATTGCATTGTTATATAAAATCCCCTGTAATTTTTTTTCTGTTTTTTTCTGCAACGGTGGCTGTCTCTAAAGTGAGTGATATTTATTACAGTATTACTATCTCTCAACTAAAGCTCTTCTTTGCCCATGCTCGTTCAGCACATCATATCCTCAAGTACTCACAAAAACCCACAAGTTAAGGATGAAACACTGCATGTCTGAACTCTGAATTTATATAAATGAACACTGAGCCAAAAAGCTGAGAAAAATTCTCTCAAGAAATGCCAGTTTTTCTTCATTGTTAGATTCATAATGTCTCAAGTTCAATTAGGTTTCTCAAATAAAAGAAGTATTTCTAGAATAAATATCTTTTTCTCAGTAGATTACTCTAATAGTGACAGAAAAACCACCATTTTCCCTGCTTGAGATGAAGTTATGGGTGAGACTTCACAGTTAAGCCTTACAGAATGATCTATTTTGGAAGAACACGGTTGCCTTGGTGCTGTGCCTCCTTGATTATTTGTGCTGGAGTGTCTTGGCTCTATGAAGAGTTTACTGTTTCTTTTAAAAGCCACAGTAGCACACAGGAGAATCAAATCATCCGAGCAAGGAATAGCTTATGAAAGGGTAGCAATTACTCCTTTTCAAAACATTTTTTGGGGAAAAAGAGCCACAAGGTCAGAAGTTTACCTCCGAGTACAATTTTTTGGCCAAAGACAGCAGAGATTTGACCCACAGGGATTATCACATTATGCGGCATGTCAGTGCCAAGCCCAGGAACAATGCCACACCAGTCTGACTCCTACCCTCAGTGCTGCGGGCGGAGCTGAGCCCTTTGTGCAGGGGAAGAAATCAGCAGGCTCAGGGACTCGTTGTTCAGCATCGCCCCCACAGCAGGAGTTTGCTGAGGCTTCAGAGGATGTTAGGCATGACTCTTAGAAGGTATTTGCAGAAATCAAAAGTAAGAACGCCACTGAGACTCCTGCTCAGGTAGCAGATCTCTGTAACCTGCTGCCTAGAAAAGGCTCGGTCATTCTGCGGATATAATAACTGGCATACAGAAAGCCCCGAATCCAGCCACAGTAATCTCTGTTTACTGGTTGAAAAGACCATGAGGGACATGTAGTCAGCCTGATCATCCCCCTCCCCTTTGAATACCATGCTGAGCACAGTGAAGAACAAACATGAGCAAAAAAATTAATTTATTTCCTATCAATTAAACTAACCAAGGACCCTGAGCAGTGTTGCAGGATGTGCTGCTTTGATTCCAGTGAGCAAGCAAGCAGCCTCCCTGATTGCTTACCCATCCACCTTCACACTCGCAAGTGATTTTCTGCAAGGAATTCTTCCCCAGAAAACTTATCATTAAAAGAAAATAGAGCATGTGGGTGTAACCGATCATTTGGAAGATATTTATAACTCTCTTGCTAGAGGCTTGTTCTGTTGGACTCAAGTCGTTAAGCAGTTCTAACTTCAGAGTGAATAGAAAGATGTCAGTAACACATTTCTGACAATGTTTAACACTTCTGTGACTGGGGGAAGATGGGTTTATTTCACACTTGCCTTGGACTTCCATATGTGCCTAAGGATTTTCCTTGTTGTGGGTAATGCAGTCACACCCAAATGATCAGAGCTTCTCTCCTACACACAGGTGTTCCCTTCCTCCATTCCTCTCCCTCCATATAAATGTATTTGTTAAATACACAGTCACATTGTCTTATCATCCTTTTTTGGTCTTCTGCTGTGACACTCCAGCTGATACTCTGGTTTGACTTTTTCTCATTTGCTCTGAGCACATCCTTCATCGCAGGTTTTTGCACTTCTTCTGAACAGGCAAATAATCCACACCTCAGCAGGTCAGTATTTTGATGAAATTATCTTCAGCCCTCTGAATTCCAGTGCTTAACAACCATTCTTTGCCAGCCTCTTGTCTTCACTGCAAAACAGACCGCATTTTTATATAAGGGTATCTACTTCATAACAAAACATGATCCATTAGTGTGTTTCCTATAATAACTAGTCTGACAAAAATGAAGATCATTCATGAATTTGCCACACACTTTCACGTGTAAGGACACAATACATACTGGAAATGATTACCCAGAGACATTCCTGAATGTCTATCCTTGTAGATTTTCAAGCCTCAGGTAGACAAAGTTATGACTGACCTGGCCTAATTGAAAAATACTCTCCATTTATAGCAAAAGTTTTAACTGAGTGATCTCCAGAGATAACTTCCAAGCAACAGTTCCTAAGTTCCTATGAATTTATGTGTGTAAAAAAGTAGAAATTATGTGTAAATTGTCTCTAGAAGTCTCTGTGAGTTATCTCAACAAAGAAAAAGTATTTCTTTTCAGTGGAGATGAACTTGGACAGGAATGATCAGCCGTATTAAAGAAGGGGTGGCAGCAGCTGTTCGATTAACAGAGAAAGAAGGCAAATGAATAATTGCACCATCTTTGTAATCCTGTTCTATCTATGGAGATATTTGATTGTTTTCTGATGACTTTTAAATCAGATTACATGAAATAAATTACAGTCAGGAAGCCTCAATAGAAACCGTAGGAAGAGATGCATGCCTGCTTGTTGGTTTTGCAAAGGGATATAGCATCATTTATTTCCTTTATTTCCACTATCTCTTTTCAAGGTACTACCTTGTACTCTTCCACAAGCAAGTGCAGAGTGGGGTCAAAGAATGCAAGTGCAGAGTGGGGTCAAAGAATGCGTCTATTCCCATTGGGAACCAACCAGGACTGCCCAGAGCCCCCATCCATCAGCCACGGGAAGGCTCTGCCCTACCTGAAGCAGCATCCCTTTCCCTGCCCACCCTGTGCCAGGCTGATATGCAGGGCTGGTCCTTCTGCAGTGATGGGCTGGCAGACAAAGACAGGGTCCAAAGACATCTCTCTCTGAGCTCACTTTTCTGGTCTCTCAAAAAAACCCCACAGATAAATCATCCCAGACTTCTGTCTCATGGACTTTGCATTTGAAACTATTATTGGTGATTAGATGCTGAGGAAAAAAAAAAAAGAAAAAACCAAAACAAAAGCAACAACAAAAAAAGCTGACCACAGATGAAGGGGGTTTGAAAAGTGTAGTTGTTTGGAAAATAATTGGAATTTTAAAAGCTCCTAAACCGAAACAGTTCCAGGTAGGTTTTATAAACCCTAGAACAATAAAAATACTTCTTATTGTTCCAATTCTATATAACTTTAAGGGCCCATCTTACTTTTTGTCTCCCTAAAGGATGGAACTGGAAAAAGTTCTTTGACACTCAAGAAAAGTAAAAGATCTGCATGGAAAAGCTGGTTTTCCTAACTCCACCTCTAAGAATAACATTTACAGTAAGGCACATACAAAGAATCTCCCTATAAATATAACTCTAAAGACAATATTTAGTCAGTCATTGAGAAATGAACTGACTTTTCCACTCATGTTATTGTAGCTGGTAAAGGTTTACATTCTGATTCTCATAAAAGGATTTATAGAGTGCTGTAAATTTACGAAGCACTTTCCAAATATAGATAAGACATATTCCCTGACCAAAATGTTACGGAAGACAAATGTAAGAGAAGAAGCATGAGGAATCCTGAGGAAGAATTAGGGACTACAGAGTTGTCAGAAGGCAAGTGTTAAGAGGATAGCAATGCTCTGGAAAACATCCAGGCTAATTCTTGAGCTTCTTGCGTCAGCTCATACAGGTACAATCAGTTTCTTGAGGGACCTGATTTCTGCTCCACACCCATAAAACAGAAAGATCCTACTGCTTTCATTCTGGCAATAAAAAATCATTTAGAAATTAGCAGCAGATAGAAATCTGACCGTTAGATTTGAACAAAAGATTCAAAACTGATTATGTTCAAAACCAAACCAAAATCTAAAATGTCCTGAACTGAAAAGGAAACACCAATTTTGTGACAAAGACCACTTCTAAAATGGGCTTTTTCCAAAATTAAAAGACAAAATATCATTAAGAGATTCAGACTCCAGTCCAGTTTTGGATCTTAACTTGTGACCTAAACCAGAGAGATTGAAACCTGCTGTTCCATGCGAAATGAGACTTGGGAGCTCAGGGCTGCTGAAACACATTGAAATAGCACAAAATAGTTGCAGCATTCTGCAGAATTAATGCTAGAAATGTTTGTTAGAACTATTCTGTTCTAGCTATGTATGTTCTCTCTTCTTATTGGATTTTGCTGCTGTAGCAGTTCTTCTTTGAAATGCTCCATTTAATTTTAGATGAGCCAGTGAACAAGTAAAACTCCATTCCATGAAAGCTTGTTTAAAAGTCTCATCTTTATTATCTCTAAAATATTGCAGTTAAGCTCTACAAGTAATTTTCAGGGCCTGACTTGGGCTGGGAAATCTTTTATCTAACTGTAATTTTAAATATGAATTATGTTTGGGCAATCACAGTATCATCCAAGAACATATAAGGAAATAAAGAACTTCAAACAAACAAGTGAGCTAACGAAAGTAGAAAAAGAGATGAAGGAGACAGGAGTGTCTTAAATGTGTCTTTTCTTTACATAAATCATAATCTGAAAATAACACTTCTGTTTAAAGCAACATTTGCACAAGTCTTTCTCATTTCCAGATTGACATCAGCAACTTATGACGAGTTTCACATCCAATTTTTGGTGCATCAATTCATCCTGAGACTATGAAGGTTAAATGCAAGTCTGTGTTGTTGATAAAAAAAAAACAAACATAATAAACATTTTCAAAGCACTTTGGATGGCTCACTTCCTTTATCAACCTTTCTGTCCTGTACAGATTTTGGTAAAGAAAGGGATTCAGAATTTCTCATGGGAAAAGTGCTGTCTTTTATGACAATATAAAGAATGAACCCTAATGTAATAATAGCCCAAATCCTCACATTAGGGTGGCTACGCTCTTTTAAAGCTCTGCAACGGTCTCTGAAGTCCTCAGACCTCAGATGTTCAGTTTCACAAACCTTTGGGGTGTGGAAAGTTGAACAAATCTGTGCTGAAGTGTGGAAAGTTGAAAGATTTCCAGGATATAAAGCTGCGGTCTCATCCTTTCCTTTATCATATATGGCCTTCACACAGTTATTTTCCAGTTCTCCAAATGTTATTGGTACTGTCTTGCTCATCTTTGAGTCTCCCAGGCAAGGAAGGAGACAGTGGCACCACCTGCTACCCCACCCTCTGTGTCACCTGGAGACACGGTGATGCACCTCAGCCGCAGATCCACAGCCTCAGTGGTGCCCAGAAGTGGATTCAGCATTCACAGCTGCCTTTTATGAATTTTTCTAGTACAGTTAGTCCAGGACAGATGATGGCATGGTTTGCTTCAGCCCAGTCAGGGAGATTTTAGCCTGTGCCTTTCTGCTGAGTCTCTTCAGAAAAATGAAATTAAAATGTCAGAAAGACAAGACATGCAGTGCAATTAGAGGATATCTACCCAGTGCTGTAATTTGACCATTCAGAGATGGAGAGGATCCTGGTTTAGAAAGAAAGACAAGAGAGCTGCTGTGGTGGGTATCAGGCTGTAAAATTGAAGTATCTGGTGAAACTAATAAGGGGATTTGCTGTAAATTACTTCATCAGCTAGTCAGCTATGTGCTGGAATCCTTCTGTAGTAGAATGATTTAGCTATTATTAAATAACATTAGTATTAAATAACAGGTACAATTATTATACATTCATTAGAGTCACAGAAGAGTTTGGGTTAGAAAGGACCTTTAAATGTTATGTAGTTGAATTCCCTCTGCAGTGAGCAGAGGCACCTTCAACCAGGTCGGGTTGCTCAGAGCTTCATACAACCTGGCCTTGAATGTTGACAGGGAGGGGACATCCACCAGCTCCCTCATACCTGGCCCAGTATTTCACTAACCCCACTGAAAATATTTCTTTCTTATATTTAATCTGAGTCAACCATCTTTTAGTTAAAAACCATCATCCTTTTTCCTATCACAACTGGCCCTGCTAAATGTTCTCTCTCCATTTGTCTATTAAGTATTGAAAGGCTTCAATAAGCCCTCCCCATGTCTTCCACTTCTTCAGACTGAACAAACCTACTCCCCCAGCCTTTTCTTTAAGTAGAGATGTTCCATCCTCTGATTATTTTTGTGACTCTCCTCTGGACTCACTCCAAAAGGTCCATGTCCTTTCTATGCTGGCACCCCAGAGCTGATGCAGCTCTGCAGGGGGGGGTCCCACAAGGGCAGAGCAGAGGGGCAGAATGACCTCTCTCAGCCTGTCTGCCACAAATTAGCATCAATGTATTTATAGCCACTACAATTTGTTAATTTTAAAGGTAAGACTGGAGGAGAATTCAAATACCAAGTTTGGCCTCGTTCATAGACTGTATGAGTGATGGAAGAAATTAATCAAAGTTTAGCAACTGCTATTCAAACTTTTAAAGCTGTAAATGGCACTTTTCATAGTACTCTATACCAAAACATGAAAAAGAAGAACAGTCTTAAAAATTAGACTTGAATTTTTTTTTTTAAATTAAACTCACCTAACACTCAAAATGCCTGCAGTGTTCTAAGCAATCTACCAGCAATCTACAACTGGGAGCTGCTGTGCACAATCTAAGGCAAGTTTACAAAGGGATTTTGGTGTCTGAAGGTGCAGGAACTATCTAGCAGGGCTTAGAAATGTGGCACTCCCAAATTTAAATGGCAGTTTAGGATTAGTGGAAATCTTCCTCAAGAGTACTTTTAAAATCCAGTGAAGATATTTTCAGTATTTTAAGGCAAATATGTAAATTTGAAAGCATGGACTTTTAACTATTTGGTGAGACGTTCAGCTTAGCAGGGCCTGTGGCCAGCACCCATACATCCCTGGGGAACTGAGCTTGCAGACACAAGCTCAGGCTGAACAAAATGCTCAGGGAACCTCCAAGGTCTTAAAATTACATTTGATGATGGCTTCCAGTTAATATTCATTTCCGTTTGCCAATGAGTCCTGTAAGTTAGTCTTGACTGTGCATGTAAGACACTGGTACATCCTATTTTTCAGTTGTTTCTAGAGTTAGGTCTTTATTTCTTGCATGTGTTTATCACATTAAAAAGCAAAGAAAGAGATTGATTTTTCTCTAAAACCAGTAGTATAAATTGGTCTAACCAGTAATTTCAGAAATACTGAGAACCCAAACAGCATGTATGGAAAAATCTTCCTAACTGAATTTGCCTTTGCCTTTTAACACGAACATTTTCTTTCCCTGGATTTTCCCAATAACTATATAAAAAAAAAACAAGTGTCATTTGACCAAAAGGTTTGGTATTCCTGGCAAGCCAGTTGGGTTTGGGCTGATAAGACTGCTGGAGATCATATAATAGTCATCAGGGAGGTCATCAGAGAGATTCAGGTGCTGTTGAAATGTGTTTCTTTAGATGGTTTTGGTTTTGGTTTTTTTGTCCCTGGGCAAACTTTGAGAATGCTTCAAGTTTGAGGAAAAGACACTAGCGTCTCTCTTACAAAGCTCTGAAAAGCATCCCAAGTGCAGTCACTATTATTTATCCAAATCACTGAATGCACCCTCACTTTCTATTCATCCCTTTAGACAGAAAGCCTTAATTTTCATGTGGTGCTGGAGCGGAGAGATGTTTCTTTCTAATTTCCTACAGCTGAGCTTGCCAAAGCACCATGCAGATGTGCCTTTACTGGCCAGGAACGATCAGCATTTAAACATCAACATCATTGTACAGTGAATAAAAACAAACAAAACCCAACCAAACAAAAAACTCACACAAATAAAACCCTCCCAAAACTCCCTCACCATCGCTAAAAACAAAAACCTGGAAGCCCTCCACATTTATCTTTTGCCAAGTGTGTACTAGTGCACCAATTTCCATTCATACTGACTTGTCTTTTAAAAGTATCTTTGCCTGACCAGTAGTAGAGGAGATATCAACAGAAGCCATAACTCAGCAGTCATCCTCATTGTAAACTTGGTTATCTCTAGTAATTATTCCCAGCAGTGTTTCCTGCTTGCAAAGTCTTATTTCCTTTCATGACTTGGTAGCCCACTTAGTTGATCATAGGAAGGCTGTTGATGTGATCTTTTTGGATGTCAGTAAATCTTTTGATATTATTTCTTGCAGCATCATTCAGCCCACAGATGGATAAACAGCTCATGTGATGGGAGAGCAGCTGGCTCATGGGTCAGGCACAAGGGGTTACAGTGAATGGGGCAACGTCAGAGTGGGGACCTGTCACCAGGAGGGTTCCAAGGGCTCCACCTTAGGCTCTGTGCTCTTCAGCATCTTCATAAATGACTTCAACGCAGGATTTGAAGGGATACTATACAAGTTTATCAGTGATACTAAATGGGGAGAAGCTGTTGATTCCCTCAAAGGCAGAGAGGCCCTTGACAAATTGGAGGGCTGGGCAATCGCACCCAAATGAAATTCAACAGGGGAAAGTGCTGGGTTCTGCACCTGAGCTGGGGCTACCCTGGGTGTACAGACAGACTGGGCAATGAGAGGCTGGAGAGCAGGGCCATGGAAAGGGCCCTGGGGTTCCTGGCTGATGGCAAGTTGAACACAGGTCAGCAGCGCCCTGGCAGCCGGGAGGGCCAAGGGTGTCCTGGGGACATCAGGGACAGCACCAGCTGGGCAAGGGAGGGGATTGTCCCCTCTGCTCTGGGCTGGGGTGGCCTCACCTTGAGTGCTGGGGCCTGTTCTGGGTGCCACAGTGTAAGAAGGACAGACAGTATAGAGAGTGTGCAGGGGAGGGCGTGAAGATGGGGAAGGGCCTTGAGGGGAAGCTGAGGAGTGGCTGAGGTCACTTGGCCTGTTCAGCCTGGAGGAGACTGAGGGGAAACCTCATTGTGGTCTCTGAGGGGAAGTGGAGGGGCAGGCAATGATCTGTTCTCTCTGGTGAGCAGTGACAGGACCCAAGGGAATGGCCCAAAGTTGTGCCAGGAGACACTTAAGTTGCATATTAGAAAAACATCCAGAGGGTGGTTAGGCACTGGGGCAGGTCCCTAGGGAAGTGTCACAACACCAGCCCCATCAGAGTTCAAGAGGAATTTGGACAATGCTTTCAGGCACATGGTATGAACCTTGGAGCGTCCTGTGCAGGACCAGGAATCAGATCTTGATGATCTTTGTGGGTTGCTTCCAATTCAGAATATCCTATGATTTTGTTATGAAAGAAATCAGCAAGTAGCATGCCCTCCTCCCTTTGCACATCACCCTCTATCACTTGCCTTTTTTTTTCCCTTGAGTAAGTAGTTCCATAAGTCTTTTTCCAGAGAATGATAATCCTTTTGATGCTATTTGAGTGTGCCCTGGGATCAGCTTCTGGACTGAGCTCTTCTGTTTGCAAAGATACCTGTTTTTTTGTTACCAGTTTTTTGGATATCAGTTCAGATTTAAATTGCTTTGCTTTGGCAAAGTTGGGGTACATGAGAATCAAAGACAGCAAGACACGACACATATAGGAAAGCTTCCAGTGAAAAGTGAGGGGCCAGTGGAGTTTAGGTAAGCAGGGTATTTAAAAATGTTTGGGGATTCTATATATCTAAATTAAGTCTGAGATTAAATTCATGAGCTTATGCCTGGATTTCGTACAGTGGGAAAATTTATGTCTGTCAGCCTTGATGCTTATGAATACTGGGCACCTCAGGATTAGACAGTAACCTGATGAGCTTAGAGAAAGCTTTCAGGAGAACTTTCAGTGTCCAAGGAGATAGATAGATAAAATCTGACAAATGTGGTTTTTTTGTAGATCTAAACATCTCCCTGTCTGCAGTTCAAAACCTTATGGCTCATCTATTACACAGCTCACATTAAAAACATTCTGTGTTGAAAACAGCAAGGTTTCAACAGGCTCAGGACAGTGATACCACAGTTGTACTGTGGTCGATTGCTTCATAACAGTAGTAGTGTAAATTTATACTCATGTATGGAGATGTAAACACCTGCACATACATGTACACAGGGAGAAACATGAGCACTGTCAGATTAGAAGAATTAAAAATATTACTGCAGCATATTTTTCAGCATGCATCTCACCAACAACAAGAAAAAAAACAATTTCTAGAATGAGGAAATTATCAAGTCATATTAACAAATCCAATTCTCAAGTAATGTGGACATAAAAGATATAAAAGCTACTAGATGGAGGTGGGGTCGATAGATTTAAAATGAGGGATAATTTCAGGGAAAATTTTGAGTATCATTTCTTCTTTCTAGTTCATTACAATTTTCCAATGTGTAATTTCAAATGTATTCCTCACCATGGGTAATTAACAGACTGCAAGCAGCACCTCATTTCCTTTCTTTTATTTTTCTGTTCTTCACTGAACTTGCATTAACTCTGTGTCTCCACCACTCTCCCTGACAGTTTTGGTCTTCTAATACTTTCTACGCTGGCTATCTGTATTTTCAATTGGGTACCATTTAAAATCTCAAAGCTAAAATCATACCTGTTTCAGTATACTCTTTTGCATATTAATATTCTGAATGTGGATAAGTCTACCACATCACTACAACCTGCCCTCTTATTCCCAAAGGCATTTTAAAATACCCTGTGTTCTCATACAAAATTTGACAGTTCTCTGAAAACTTGAGAGAGACTGTCATGCTCTCTGGGGTATGCGCTCAAGGTTGTGTCCCAGTACTACTAAATTTCTGTCTTTTCTTTCCTTGCTTTACAGAGAAAAGGGCAAAGTTGTTTTCCTTCCCTGCTCTATTAACACTGTATTTGTGACTGTCTCATTTGACCATCTTTGTTTGACAACCTTTGTTGCAAACCCAAAGGAATGCAAAAGGCACCTGCATCCACTTTACTATTATTTATCAAATTGCATAGCTGCACTGTTGAAACATTTGAGTTGTCGTGGACCTTCTTATTCAGAATATACTGGGAAAAAAACACAGAAAAAGCTGTGTGCTTTGGTCTGCCAATAAACTCACTTTGGAAAGCACCTAAGCATCTCCAACACATTCCCATGTTGCAGTCCCCAGGCCGTCTTGTGACCCCTTGTCTGCACACTCACTACTTTTCTCTGGTTGAAAATAATGTCCGCTTTGTAGCTCATATTCCTTTTTCTCCCTGTTCATTCCAACTCACTATCTCGCTCTGCTGTCTCCTCTTCCTTATGAAATTTAGGACATAGGAAGTGCTGATGAGTATAACTAGCAGTGACTGCTGATCTAGCTGATCTTCCTCTGTAGCTGCATTTTATTATGAACATATAAAGAGATTTCCAGCTGCTCTCCCCAGGCAAGAAATAGAAAGCATGGAAAGAAAGGAGTCACAGGCGTATTCTGCCAACTCCCTGCAAACCACAATTAAATACTTTCTGAACCAGAGTGGAACCAGGAGCCACAGCCTGAGCCTCAGCAGGACCCCATTACTTCTATTTACATACCAGGTTTGCAACACAGATATTTCCCTTTGGTTCTGAGGGTACAGCATGACTAGAAGACAATTCTCACCACACTTCCTCTTAAATCACATCTAATCAAATGTATTACATTCCTGATAAATTTTTCCATAAGCTTGTTGTTCTGGAGTTTTAAATATTTCTGTGGATTTTTTTTAATGGTATAACAGGAAATATAAATAAAGGAGACAAAGTGAAGTTGAGCAGAGTTCAAGAAGTCCAGATGTTTGGAAGAAAGGTATAAAAGTGTCAAGATCAATATCACTTTCTGGTCTAGAAGTCAACCTGGAATAGCATGCCAAGAATATTATCAAAGTTAATTTTGGTAGTTTCTGATTTTATCTCTCATGAAAATGCTGTAAACCATCCTTAGACAATTCTGTTTGGAGTCTAACAAAAAACAAGGAAATTGAAAGGTATAGTAAACTACAAAATTCATTTATTTGAGGCTTGAAAATAGTCTTACTCAAGTTCAAATCTCTTTTCTTTTGCTCAAACTTGGTTTAGGAGTCCTGCCAAGATTAAGCCCCTTAAAACACAACTCGTAGCCAGCCTCTCTGTGATACTTTCTGTGATAAACAATAGTTATCTAAAGCTTAATCTGGGCATTTGAGCATTCATCCTCTCAAGTCCTCTCTCTCCCCAGTGTATCTACAGCCACCACGCAGAGCAGCTCCTCTACTGTTTGATGTACACAGCACTCCAGCATCTTCCATGACACGTGGGCACCCACAGCATAACTGAAATACGCCATTTGCCACCTTCACTTTGAGGACAGCAACACCTTTTTCTCCAGCATTCCCAAACAAAGACACGTCCCACTTTCTGCATTCATGACAGCGCAGTGAAGATCCTGGGAAGCTGCTTGCTATTGCAAGATCATGAGTTAGTCCTTACCTGTCAAATCCAGGATAAGTGTCTCATCTCAGCTTTAAAGCCCCTTGTACCCTGCTCCTTGTGCCACTCACCTCTAAATTGTTTACTTCTACTGCCAGGAGTTCATTTTTGAACCAAAGTTTTTCTCTTCCTTCTATATTTTCCTTTCTGCCAAACAACATCCTTAAGTAAATACCCATGGCACAGTTTTCTCATCTTTGAATTCTGCCTAAATGCTGGAAAGTCCTCTGAAACCTGCAAAATTCTTGGCACTGACCAGCATACAATTTTGCAGATACCACAGCCACTTCTGCCCAAAGTACAACAGAGGGGAGGTGAGGTAAATCCTCAGAGGCAGAGGCAGGGCTGATAGATGGGATTCAGTACAGGCAAAAAAAGATGCTTTTTCTTCCCCCTTTCTCTCTTTGCCTAGCCAGGCACCCTGGCAGCAGCATCTTTCAGCTTGTGAAGCAGACACTGGAAGAGGCAGCCTCAGGACAGCCTGCAAAGCCTGGACACAGACCCACGACTCAGAACTCACCCCATGCTGTGGTCAAAGCTCAGCAGTCAGCCCAATACTTGGATGAGAGCATCACATTTTCCTCAAGATGCCTGTTCTTTATACTTGTCTGATTTTCATACCCAGCCCTTTCTTAAGAACAATGAAAAGACAAAAACAACTCAGAGAGGTTTTTTAGTCTGATTTCTTTTCTGCTGGAACTTTTCTACTTATCTCAGATAGGATTTTGTCTGGGGACTACAAATAATATACTACCTCTTCAGATCCTATAAGGAGTTTTACTCAGAACATGAACATACATCTCCATGGAATATGGTTTCCACTGGGCTAGCCCACATCTCATTCCCAGTGAATGATGCCTGTGTCAAATGTCCACTTTAAAAATCTGAATTCCTTGGTGCGAGGCATTTATTTCAAACATAGAGCATACTTTAAAAAATACAATTATAGATATAAATTTATATGTAGATCTAGCTTATAAAAATAAGAATTTAGAATTCTTTCTGATTTTAATATGCACATGAAAAGAGAAGTTTGTAGGCTTACCTTTATGGCAACTCAGACCACAGGATACCAAACCACACATGCTGTAACCTTTCACTTGTATGAGATCCTCACACATTTAAAAGCCATATGCTGTCATTAAAGATTTTATTCAAAGATGCAGATCAAATCAAGCAGGAGTTTTAGGCTTTTCTGGGATACTTAATGAGCTAGTGTTGGCTGGACAGTGCAGTGGCACTTTATGATACTGTTTGCAACCCTTGGAATCACGTTTGTGGTATTACAAATTGCATATTCATAACTGCACATTGGGAGTAAGAGACTTCTCATTCATCATGATCTCTGCTCATCCTCAACTTCCTGTCCTTAACTGCCAGCTGGAATTTATATTCCTTAGTTTGAAGGCAGAGGGTTGCTTTTAGCCACCTGAAGCCCTTATGTGAACATCCCACGGATTTCCATAGGGGATTTCATTGCAGCAAACACACAGGCTTTGATCCACCGTGAGCAACAGGAAAGGGCAGGATCAATTACAAATTGTTCCCTTGTGCTTTGCTAACCTCTAATCTTTGGGTTGGAGGTGAGGGGACCCTCTGAAGCAAGGCAGAAATGCAGGGTGAGCTTGCAGCTGAGGGTGCCCTGACCATGCAGAGAGTATCATCCACACAAACTGCCTTCCCAAAGGTCAGAACTACACCTACAAACCTGGTGAACAGCCAAACTTCCTCAGGGGCACACACAGTCAAAGGTCTAGCAGAGAGATGGTTCTGGCTTCAGACAGCTCCCTGGGATTTGGGAGTTCTTCCCTATCCTCTCTCTGCCCTACTTTTCCAACTGTAAGATGAATTTTCATTTTCTTTGCATTAAACAGAAGGAGAGGAGGAGGGACTTTGATAGAAGGGTGAAAATACATCATCATACTCTGCAAAGCACTCAGAAAACTATAGATAGGATTAATTTGTTTTGGCTCAGAAAACTCTGTCTTAAGCAGAATATGTTTAATCTCAACATCCTGCAATTGAATTGCTTTGACTTCATAGAAATGTTTTGTTTAGGTGTTTATCTAAAGTTTACATTTTAATGTACATTTAAATAGTTTTCTGTGCATCAATTTTCCCACTTGCAATTTAAACACTTAATAAGCTTTCCTTAAAAGTGGGAAAATTATATTTTATATCTGCTTATCTAGACACTGTAAATAATGTCAAAACATTTTCAGGCAAAATTTATTAGAAAACTTGGCATCTGGAAAAGATGTTTTCAATCCTGAACTCTATGTTTGAAAGATATGGGGAGATAGAAAAAATAATAACCCCTGGTACTGAAGTTCTAGGAGTTTTATACTCCTGGGATTTTTCCTTTTTTGTTTTTCTTTTCCTGCAGGGTTATGACTTTTTCAAAACCTCCAAGGCCTTTTCTATCTGTCTTTAAGCACAGCAGATATGTATGCATGTCAGCTCATTTTGGCCTATGTCTACACAGAAAGGAAATTAAAGGTTTTATTGAAAAAATTCTATTATAATAATGTTATTTTGGGGGATTTTTTTTCCTTTATGAGGCCAATCATGTCACTATTTGGTGGTGAAGACTCTCTTCTAAAAATGCCTGAAAAGATGCACAGGAGTTGTCCTGTCTAAAGTTCTCTGTCTGAACTGATCAGTGAAAGACAATGAAAAGTATTTCAGTGACATTTCTTCCGTGAGGAGAGGCTGAGAGAGTCGGGGTTATTAAGCCGGGAGAAGCGAAGGCTGCAGGAAGACCTTATACAGGCTTTTCAGTACTTTACAGGAATTTTTAAGAAATATGGGGACAAACATTTTATTAGGGACTATAGTCCCTATCCCCGAGATAGGAAAAGGGGTAATGGTTTTAAACTAATAGAGGGTGAGTTAAGACTAGATATAAGGAAGAAATTCTTACAGTGAGAGTGTGAAACACTGGAGCTATTTGCCCAGAGAGGTGGCGGATGCCCCATCTCTGGAAACATTCAAGGTCAGGCTGAACAGGCCTCTTAACAACATGATCTAATTGAAGACCTATATTGCAGATATATTGGACTAGCTGCCTTCAAAGGTCATTTCCAACCCAAACTATTTGTAATTCTATGGTTCTATGACTGTGGGGTAAGGATTGAGTTTTCGAATGGGCATCTACTGCAGACATGAATATAGAATGCTCTGGGACAAAATTGTGAGTTTATACATTTAAGCCAGGGCTGGAAATGTGTGTTTGATTCAGTTCAGTGCCAGCTGCTCTGCAGGAAGGCACCCTCACCTGCAAAATCTGGTAAACCTGATTTTCTAGTCAGCTAGGGTTTGTGTTAGCTGGTGCCAGACTGGGAGACCTGAAGCTCCCTCTTCCTGCCTCTTAGCCATATCCCCATGCCTGAAGCCTGCTCTTAGCTTGAGCAGGTGTTGGGCTCAGCTGCTTGGCCCTTTCCCTGCAAAAGAAACTCTACCATGGTCTGGCCATTGGCACGGACACGAAGTAGAAAGCTGCTGCGTTTTCCATCTGAAACCTTTGCTGAAGAGCAACTGGTAGCACACACCAGTGGCTCTCCACCCCGTGGAGAGAAACCTCTTCACCCAGCAAAGAAAGCCACAGGGGTTGCCTTCATTTTTTTAAAAGGAAGGATAATTTAGAGCATATTTTAAATGGAATACCAAGCTGCTGGATTTGTCATGTCTCTGATGTAAGGACAAGTGAGAAAAGAGCTTTGAAAATGCAGGAGGGGGATATGAGAACTGAAAAATACCCACAGTAAATATTAAGGTCTGCAGGCTTGTTTCCATCTAAGTCAGTAGGCACTCTGTTTGGTGCTAAAGGAAAGGGGTAGCAGAAAGATTTCATTATCCAAACAAACAGGGTGATCCAGATTGTCCAGCCTTGCTCAAACTGTAGGGTAATGTTCAAATAATTAAAAGGCTGTTATGCACTGGCCATCATGACCTGTGAGTCATGCTTTTCAAAGTTCAGTCAAATTGCTTTTAAATCAGTCAGCGTACTTTCCACTGATTGCTTGAGCATCTCAAGGCTCTCTATATATTCCAAGATGACATTTTACAGGCATGGCCTGCTCTTATTCTCAAGGTCTCTGAATGCAGCTCTCTCTGCAAACCTAGCCCAGCTGCACTGAGTTAACAACATTTATGATAGCAATGAAGTACTAAAAGAGGAATTAAAACCAAGAAAGCCACTGCTCCTCCTCATAGCTCTTCTGTCTGCAAGGTTTGTGTGGAGAAGCTTTCTGAGAGGTCCATTTCACACTCAGAAACAGCTGTCGTAAGGAGGCTGAACACAGTGACCTAAAGAAAAACAGTATTATTTTTGCTTTAAAAAGGTGATTTCATAACTGTTGCTTCTGCAATAGTCCTCTGACCTTCAAAAAGGCATGCCTAAATCATCAGAGATCCGTTTTCCCGGTACAGCTAAGTGGGCAAATTTTCCAAGCAGGGGCTGTTTTTGTGGGCTCTAATGTAGTGCAGTGAGGATTGCTGAAAACTGTGACCCAACATGCATTTAGCACCATACATACACAATTGGATTCTGAGAAAAATGTTTGCTATTAAATGTAACTAATATCTCCCTAATCATTTCCCAGCATTAATCAGCCTACAGAAAGCATGACCAGAACATACCACTGATGTCAATAAAGTAATATGATTCAAATACACATGAATAAGGAGAATGTTCACGATAATATTGAACAATAAGCTCTTCCATATGAATCAAATGGGGGGGGGGGAAGACTTTATTGCAGCATCCTCCATGCATTTTGTATCAGGGGTTAATCAGAGACTTTCCAGATGCCTGGCTGCTTTCTGACTGTCCATTACCAATTTATTTCTCCCTCTTCCTTCCAAGGGTGAGGTACTGGCCTCTAACTCCAGACTGCTGTGCTGGACAGACCAGTTAAGATACTTGGCAATTTCCAAGTGACTATTAAATTACCCATGCATATTTTTGACCTACTTGTAACATATAATCTCTGGGCAATATCCAAAAGAACATAGAAGACTGATAATAAATAGCAGATACTGTGTGACTAGTTCAAAAATCCAAGCCTGGCAGGAAGCTAGGCAAATTTTCTGATAGTTGTTTTCACAGCCTTTTCAACCCAAAGGAGCAGGGAGCTGTAAAGCACACATCCCTGCACTGGAGCTGGGTTAGCAGGCTGCCCTGTCCACCCTGGGACTGCCTGCTTCACAGCACCATCAAAATATAAGGAATATTCTTTAGAAAAACAAAAAAAACCAAAAAAAAACCCAAAAAAAAGGGTCAAAGATGTGATAATTCAGCACCTACTGGGAATGGGGATGAAGTTCAGAAAGAAAAGAACTCATTTTATGTTGTTTTGCAAACTTGGTTTTGCATTGTCCAATTACTGCCAGTTTTTCACCAGCTTTGAAGGTATTTTCTAATTTTTCACTATCTTTCCACAAGCAAAATGGAGAGAAATGAGCAGTCAAGAAGTGAGAACCAAAAAAAAACACAGCTTTTTTCTTTCCAAAGAAAAACCCAGCAGTCCCAGCAAATTGTTTTTGTTTTCCTCAAAAAAAAAAAAAAAAAAAAAGGTTGAGTGAAGCTTTTGAGGAGATCTTCTTACAGCTGTTGGAATTTCCCACAAGGAAGAAAGCAAGAGCTTCATTCTGTACCTAAAGCAGTAGCGCACTGAAGAGTCTCCCATCCAGGACACTCACTGCACAGGCCCCAGGGCCTTCTGATGTCTCCATGCCTAATTTTCTCATGGGCATGGTGGTGCTGAGACTCATGTTTTACCATACTGCTACGAAATTTAACTCCCGCAAGTGAAACCTCTGACAGCAACAGCGGTGCAGGTTCCCATCCAAATGCTGCTATTACTTCACAAATCAAGTGAGAACATGAAAATTTTCTTTGAGCCCTCCCCACTTTTGCTTTTTCTTTACTTATGAAATTCAGTCTGCATCTTCTCTGTGGTTGGTATTATGTCTCATGTTTCTGTTTACAGCTAGGATGGCCCAGTATGAGCAGCAGCTCCCTTCAGCAAACGGCAGATGACACATCACACCTCCTTCCCAGTGGAACTGCCTCTCTCCCACCAGGGAAATGGCAAAGATAGGAGAGCAGCCAGCATGCTCTGGGGTCACTGCTTTGCCACTGAACCAGAGGGCAGAAAACACCATTGAGGTGTGAAAGACACGAGTGCCAACACGGCTGGAGGCCCCATCTCAGCAGGATTTTGTCCTCTGATCTGTGCTGGAGGACAATCAATGCCCAAGCCCCCACGGCCACTTCAGCTGATGCTGAGTGATAAAGATGCCATCCTGCACAGATTTGATGTGGAGAACTATCCTCTGACAAGCTTTCATTGTCATTAAAACATCTAAATTTTCTATTGTGTTGTAGCTTCCTCTGAAGTTTGAGGACCCTGTACCATTAATTCTGCCACAGACTTTGGACAGCTGCAATAAAGCAAACATGGCAGTAGAGAGAGAGGCTCAGTAAAAGGGTAAGATATGTCAAAAATGAACATTTAACAAAAAAGGTTTCTGCACACAGACTATGCACCCACTCTGGCTTGCTTATGCTTTATGCTCTTGCTTAAGAGTGTCTTTGTCCACTTTAACTTAAACCTGTTCCAAATCAACTAAAGCAAAGCTGAGGTAAACCTGGATTAAATCAAGACTGGAATGTACAGAGAAGGACTACTTGCAAACTGTGTCCCAAGGCACATGCTTATTTCAGCTGGATGAAGCACTGATTTATATGATAGTTTTTCGGGATGGAAAGTACATATTAATAGAAAAGACATAAAAAGCCATTTAATTGAATGTACAGGACATTTTGGATGACCTTTCCTCCTTTGTTTTT
The DNA here is from genome assembly GCA_025920805.1 of Petroica traversi. NCBI lineage: Eukaryota > Metazoa > Chordata > Aves > Passeriformes > Petroicidae > Petroica > Petroica traversi. Next base: position 1,329,795 of record JAHLSL010013733.1, read on the forward strand.
TTAGAAAGCATTTCACGAGGTTGCAATCTTTGAAAAATAATAGTACCAAGAAAAATACAAAAATTATGGCAAAAACTAATATATCTAGATGAGAATAAAAAGCTGCGTGCAATATGAATGATAGAGGATCAAAAAAGGACCTTATGTTTTATAATTTTTATGTTTAAGAAAGCCCCAGCTGTTTTAATGCTTAATAACCAACATTTCCAATATAATAGAACATGCCAGAAAAATAATATATCTTGGAGTGTTATGGGTGGCTTTGCAAGACTGAAAAGATCAGATAAATAACTCATCTGCCAGCAGCAGATGAGACTTTCAGGAGCCCCCAGCCTGGGCCCATGACCACTCACACAGATACTCAGTTTGCTCAGGGGCCCAGGTGTGGGATGCCCAATTGCCTGGTCTGAGATAGGCAGCTTTCAGTCAACTCCAATTTGCAACAATCATGACCTACGTATGGTAAAATTTAATGGCCTGATTTCATTTGCAAATATTGTTGTGCTGTCTGGATCTAAAAACATACTTGCATTTATGCAGGAAGATAGAAATGAAGAAGAAGATAGAGTAGAAGGATTAATCGAATAGTCATTGACTGGTTTTATTATCTTTTCATGGAGTGTACCCTTCCCTGCTGGGATCACAGTGGCAGTGAAGCAGAATTTTGGACTTTTTTATCTAATATTGTAAAAAAAACACCTTGAGGAAGGACAGAAGCAAATAAACCTCCTTGATTTCCTTTGCATGATAGGATAGAAAGGTCAATTGAGATTACATTGAGCCTCATTTCAGGACTGCAAAATATGCTGTTCATATCATTAATCCTGCATAGCTGTTCCTATGTCCCAGATCTGCTTGGTATTCATTTCACTTGCAAATAAAAATGGTAATATTAGGTATCTTCAGTTCAAAACATGTAAATCTCAACCATTAGTTATTTCATTTCAAATTAACGTTGTCACAGGATTACTACCAAATTTAGTCTTTTATACTATATTTATAAAATTGCCTGTGATATGCCAGCAGTAGATTTCAGCATTTTAACTTTCCATTCTCATGGTACCACTAAAAGACAGTCGTGCGAAAAAATAAGTCATAATTAGGTTGGCCAGACAAAAGTGTGGAGTCATCTATAAAACCACGATTGACTTTATGTCTGGGTCCTCCTGCCACTCTGTCAGGGCAGCAGTGAGAAGATTTGAAGAATGTAGGCTTTTCTTGTCTTGAGCACTACCCTGTTCCATGGATAGAAATAACTGCCATCCAGAGTCCACTTGGACAATTTTGAAATGAACCAATGTATGTGACAATAGAGCCTCTCTGATTAAGTGTTCGTGGAAAGGAATTATAAGGGATGTGTTGGCAACTTCAGCCTTATTTCCCTTCCAAATCCATATGCGTACTTCGAGGAGAGGGTATGCAGTTATTCTATTTCCAGCTCCTGAAGCTATGCCACAATTCGTGCTTTGCAAAATTAGAAACTAATGAAGTATGCTGGCATTAGGAGGAGTCCTTGGGAGAAAAAAACAGTAATAAAAGGTTGGTAATTGCTGCTGAATAAGGGACTGATGGATAGCACACCATGCTGGTGCAGGTAGGTAGGCAAAGTGACTCATGAAATAGGCTATATAAAGGGATGAGTAATCAGTAAAAACAGAGTGAAAGAACAAACTGTCTCGTATGAGAAAAGCAGCTGTTGACGGAGATCAGCCACCAGGACATGGAAGCAGTAACAAAAAAATTGTTGGAGAAGAATAAAGAAGGGTAATGAAAAAAAGAAATAGAGTAGCAACTCCCAGTCCAAATTTTTTCAAGAACCAGCATCATTCCCAGAAGCTGCAGTATTTCCTGTCCATGAGCAGAGGAGGCAGACAATTCTTTAAGCAATGTACTGTGACATATCTTGTGTATCCACGGCAGTATGTGGAGGGAATGGAGGCTGAGAGCTGACTGGAAATGGTACCTAGAGTTTCATCTTTTCTGCCCCTGAAACATTGCAGATTTGGAAGTGAAGGGGAGCGTGGTATTTTCTGGCAAATACATTGTTATTGCATTTGGATGTTAGAGCATGAACATCTTTGTGTTCAACAGTGGCTACAGAGGACAGTAGAGCTTAGTCTTATTAGAGGTGCTTCTTCCCAGACCCCAGCAGAGCAGACATGTGCTTCAGTGCTATTTCCCCTAGCACTGCTCCAAGGAGCATCGCTGCTGTGTATTCCCACAGCTGCACAATCAGCAGCAGAAGTTGGTCTCCCCAGTAAAGGGATCCCACAGAGAGCTGGGACAGCCCGCACAGCTCACAGATCCGGGAGAGCCACAGCAGTTGTACTCCTTTCTGAGATACAACATACTGTGACTTTTCCCTTGTTTGGATTGTTATAGTCCATTTACACACTAAACTAAGCCAGACCATCTCTCCTCTGACTGTGATTACTGAATGGCAGTCAGTTCTAGAGACAGGGGATACACTCACACTTCAGCCCTTTGATATGTTGTTCACTCAATTCTTTCAGGTTCTGCTAGGTATTAAAGTATTGCCCCAGGAATTTTGTATAATTGGGCTGTATATCCAAACAATGCTTTTGAGTAAATCATGATGATAGTCATTGCGACTGAACAGGAATGGATTAGATTTGCCTTCCTTCTCAGAGGGGATAAGCCTATCCATTAAGAAAAGTTTCCTGGTTTATGCTCTTAGCATGAAATGAAACTCCCTATCTGTACTATCCTTGCTCATACGCTGAACCCATAAACACTTTCACTAAATATTTGCAAAGAAGAGGAAACAGCCAAATCCTACTAAGTTATAATGAACTACAATCATATTGCAGAACATTTATCTTTTCTCCATATTCCACTGGGGAGTGGTTGCTTTAAAACTTTCAATATGATTTAAGCACAAATGCTTTTTATATAGTCAGGAAAGAGAAATGTAATTTCCCTTAGTTTTGTTTGGTCGAAGTTCTCAGTTCTAGCACTTAATTAATGACTCTAGTGAAATGCTTTGAAAACAGTAACGTTTCTAACCCCAAATGTTTGCCAAAATGAGTACTTCCTGGTCATTGTCTATCTTGGAGAGGATGCTGAACACACATGCATGTGCTGTTAATAAACTCAAGGAAATTATTTTTATGGCTGTGGAGAAAAAGGTATTTCTTCTTCAGTACTCGTCTCTGTCAGTTATAGCTGTGGGAAATAAAAAAGTGAAATAAGAATTGTGGAAAGCAAGGGAGAGGAGGGAAGGAAAGCCACAGAGAGCTGTGGAACATTATCCCACCTGGAACAGTCAGCTTCCCCATTTGGCTGTAACACTTAATTTCTTTTCTGACATATCCACCCTTGAAACCCAAGCACTCCAAAGGCAGCCCACATAAGGACATAAGCACCCAGAATCAAAATGAGGCAGAATTGGGTCCAAAACACAATCCTCAAATGTTTACTTAATCCAATGACTGCCTGGGTTTTCGCCAGTAATTTTTCCCATGGTTTTAAAGTTTCATTTCTCTTACAGCCCAGCCTCTGCCGCAGACACTGCAGCCCAGAGGTTATGCACTCAGAGTTCCCCTTAGTTTTGTTCCAAGTTGCCACTACAAACTGAAAACATTGTCATCAAACATCTCCCTAGACAAGGGGTGACCCACTTCTAGTTGTGCCACAGGCTGCTGTCCCCTTCTCCAGGCAGCACCAAATGCATTATTCCTGCAGAAACTACTGTTAGAAACACTGTCAATTATCAGAGCCTCCAATTGCCATAGTTCCAAGTCTTCTCTTAGACTGCCCTCTCCTCCATCAAGGCCAGACTTCAAATCCTTCCTCTTCAGCTCTTTTGCTACCAGAGCTACAACTAACTCAACAGTGGAGAAAAGTTCACTGAAAAAATCCCTACATTGTCTGGAATATTTCTCTTAGCTAGAGGAGGCTCCAGTAGGAGACACTGCATGGCTGCCACAAGGTCCAGAGAAACTAAGGAATACACCAAAGGTGTTCAAAAATCTTAAGTGTTACTGGCACATCTTTCTTCAGAAAAAAAAAAAAAACCTGTAAAAGCTTGTCAAGGCTGTGACAATGAAAGATTGCATGGCACACAAAGCATAAAATAGCATCAGGCACGAATTTCTTCTGGCTGACTGGACTAAGTCCTCATCCTCACGTTTATCTTGAAGTGGGGTGTGCTGATGGGATTGATGGCAGTGATAAGATGAAGACACTACGAACAGAGACTTTTAAGTGAGGATGCCAATGATTTTGGTTCTGACACAACAGAAGAGTCATCCCTGGAATAACAGTTGGTGAAAGAGCTTTTCTGTGCATCAATATCTAAGAGATATTGAAATAAGATGTGGTTATTGAGATCTCAGATAAGGGCAACAATAGGAACATCAGGCAACAAGCAAACCATAAAACTCTCATCTATTTCCTCGGTGCATCACCTATCTTTAAACAGCACAACATTGCTCACTTACTCTTGTTCCAGAGGCCCACAGCATCTGACAAAATAAACAATTGCCCAGGACTTCTCATTAGGCATTTCTGCTTTCTGCTGGAACACAATGATACTGGCTAAACATTTGTCTTGTAAACATTTGCCTGTGGTGTTCTCGCTTTGTGTATTTACACAGCCATGTAAATTTCATGTTTTACTTTTGACAGAGAAAACCTGCAGCGACTTTTATGTTTAATGCATTCATTCTGAAGTTGTTGCTTCACCTACTGCCAATATGCTTATTCTTTTGTTTAAGAACATTAAAGCATATTTAGAAAACATATTTGCATCATTCAACCTTCACACTGCTATTGCAATATCTTTCAGTGGCCAAGAAAGTGATCTATTCCAAGGATTTTGATCAGTGAGGTTACTCTGCATCAGTAGAGTGACTTGGCAATGCCAAAAAAACAGAGTTCAGAAGGCATGGGGATCCCATATGAAAGTTTGCCAGCCTGGGAAGAAAGAAGCCAAGGCAATGCCAAGTCAAAAATGCTGAATTTGCAAAGCTGGATCATGTTAGCAGGAGGTACAACATATGGGTGAGGAGGAGAACTGCACAGAGGCTGTTGGGAGCAACATGTGAAGCTTTAGACAACTAATCTGCAAGCAAGTATTTTAAGCTGGATGCAAACTTTAGAGTGATTGTTGCTTTTGGAGGAAAAAAAAAGCAAGTCACAAAAAATAAGCAAGAAATTAAGTAGAGGACTTGCTTTGATCACTTGCTCCTTGCTACAGGAATGTAAGAACTTAAGTTACTACAAATATTTACAAAAATAAGCAGTCAAGGATTGTAGCAGAGGTATTAAAATACTCATTGTTTCAGAAATAGATCCCATATGGATCTCATCAAGCTGACACTCATAGGAAGAACAGGTAATCCATGCAGTTAGAGAAGAGTTTGAGGGCACTGGGAAGGCAAGAAGATGATAACAAACACAGGCTAGGATTGATAGAACCCAACCATCCTTCTTGTCATGACTTAAAAATTATTTCTCTGCCTTAAAAGCTGACACTGAAGAAATTTCTTTCTCAGGAAATTGTTGCATACCCCACTAGGATGATTAAGAGAGAAAAAGGCTTCTGTTGAAATCAGTTAAACCTTTTTTTAAGGAAAATCATTATTAACCACAATTGACCTTAAAGCAAGGGTTACATTTTCCAAAAGGGATTTCACAAACATTTTCCTGGCCTACAAAATGCATGGATATGATCTCCAACTTCAGGCATCCGATCTGCCAAGCATATACAATTTAGGGTGGTGTTACTACTTTTCTGAACAGAGCAACCAGAAGAGCAATGTTCAAGAGTATCATTTCAATCTGATTAAAAAAAGAATCCTGCATAACCCCAGGTAGACTTGGACTGTGTTTCCTTGAGCTTGTGGAGGCCTCCTGCAGAAAGAGAGTCCAAACAAATAACACTTCTTTCAGCTTCTGCTGGAAGATAAAAGAACAGGTAGGACTCTCAGTATTAGCTAGTAAGATTTTTTAAAATACAGATATTTACAGGATTCATGGAATTTGTACCCCTTCACTGCTCTGCTTTGCCTGTGATTAACTTCCTATCTGTAAAGCAGAAGTATATTCTGTTTCTTCCTGAACTGTCTGGAAAAGGGAATGAGGTCTTTTAAGGACAGGAAAAGCTAAAAACAACAATAAAAAATAATAAAGAAAGCTAGAGGTTCCTTATGCTGTCTCCAGAGGAAAAGGAAACTTAAAAATTGTTGTGTGTGTCAAAAGTGCAGGTTAAGTCAGGCAAAATGTTCCAACTGTAATGTGGAGAGAGGCAAGCCTTGCAGTGGAACAGACATGTAAATTCATGTTCTCCTCCCTTAGCAAACAGGAATAGATGGGCCATTAAAAGCTTATGCTGGGCCCATTTGCATGGGGCATGGGGCAAACAACAGAGGAAACAGGCCTGGATGAGATCCCTAGCTAGAAGGCAGGAGCTGGAACTGTTAGATGCAGTATTTAAATGTAGATACTTACTAACAACCTCAATCCTTAGTCTAGGGGAACAGCGTTAACTGATAACAGCGTCAAAGAGCAAAACCTGGATGTAGAGCCCCAGCTCAAGCGCCTCTGCTGCTTATTGCCTTTGCTAAAACAAAACCTCACGAAAACAAAGCAAGCATGTTAAAAACAAGTATACAAAACGTGCCCAGAGGGAACAGCCAAAGGTGCTTGAAATGGCACTTGGGTCTGACAGCCAGTCAGAGCAAAATCTAATGACTCCCTAAATCCCTGCTGTGGGACACTGCCCTTCTAGTAATTTCCATACTTCTCCTTTCTGATGGCTGAAGGACAATCATATCTTTCTAAGGCACCAAACCTTGCTCATCTCCTAAAGAAACAAAGAGCTCCCACAGGGGCTGAGAGGGTTGGATGAGAACACAAGCCCCACACCCCAGTGAGACCCCCTGCTCCTCCTGACTCCCTCCATTACCCCAGGCTCAGCATCAACAGAACCCTTTAACCACCTTGTACCTCTGCCTGCTCCAGTATCTCTCTCACAGTAGAGAGGACAACCTGTCCTGAGGGTCTGATGTTCAGTGGGTTTTTTTTAATTTTTAAAGCTTAGTTCCCTGACCTACCACATTTCCCAGATTCCACACGAATCGCTCACTCTCACATCATAGCAAGAGTTCTACAGCTCAGTATCACACTCAGATCCTGGGAGAATGCAAAGAAGAAAGACTGCAAGGAAATTCATAGAGAAAAAAAAGGATGGATATTTCATAAATGTAACATAGACTCTTGTCTGCCACTTTTGTTTCCTAAGATAATGAATTCCGAGTATTTCTGTCTGCCTTAAACTACCACATAGAGTAAAAATATGCTCACCAGGAAGATGAACTAAACTTTCATCAAAATAATAGCACCACCACGAAATATAGATTTTGAGGTAACCCTTTGACCTTGGAAGAAGAATTTGAACTGATGTCTTCAAAGGCCAGAAAAATGTTCACTAGTCTTTGGTCAGCAGCTGAGCTGGCAAAGATAAGCCTAAACTTTTATTGTAATGTACTTGGTTTCTTGAATCAATGCTGATACGGTATCTACATAAATACAGAGGAGGCTGGTCTTACTGCGCAAAAAACAATTTTTCTGAACAAAACTGCTTAGCCCATTGGGGTCAGGACAGAGAGGAACGCAATGGAATAAATTACTGATAAATGAGAAAATATTACAAGCAGCTTAGCTAGGCTTCCAGAACACCAACTGAGGAAGAAAAAATGGCAAAAGAACAAAATTGCTGCATACTTCACAAGGGATAGGGGAAAAAAAACCACATTAAATAATCACTGTATTTTTATAAAATTATGTTGATCCACTGCAGATAACTTGCAAAATTAAGGGCTGACTTTGGTGCCAAAAAGTCCACAGACATTTTGACACAGAAGGAAGAAGGAACAAGATCTGGCCCATGGATAATATAAGAAAAACAGAAACAAGCCAAAGATTATTTTCTCTTTATTGGTAGATGTTTTAATGGGAAACTAGAGATTGACTGTGTTTGCCACTACAGAAGACATTTACTTTCGGAAGCCATTTGTTCAATACCCTCTTAGAAAATTAGGATTTCTTCAAAAATATCTCAAATTACTGCTGAAGAACCAGCTTGAATCAAAAATCACCAAGCTTTTCTGAAGATTTAGTTGAAAAGTCAGATATGTAACATTAAATCCTAGGTTTTTTGCCTTTACATGGTGGCAAGTTTTGATTAAAATTTTTATTTCTTATGTGTTCAGTGTCTGGTCTAAAATGTAATTATATGAGGATCTGATATTTTGAGCCTACAAATATAAAAAGAAAAATTTTAACTTTGTGGCTTTCATTTAAACTTCGTGCATTTCTCTGAAGTCCAAAACCAAAAGGACACACCTGACAACCTCAGACTGCAGTGAAGTTCAGTCCTTAAATCTATTCAACCCACAGAATCCTTGGTTCTTGCTAAGCCTTAGTTCTATTGGGCTGTCATTTTTAAATAAGAACAAAAAAGAAAAACCAACCACAACAACAACAAAAAAGGAAAAACATCACCACCAACAACAAAATCAGCCCAGGCTTTAGAGTATTTTATAGCAAAATCACTGCTGTTGAAGCCAGAATAAATACATGGAGAGAAGACCTGAAGGAAATACCTGTCATTTAAAGGAAAGATACACGAAAACACATAAATCCTATTAACCATAGTAGGTACTTGGAAGGCTGCTACATTTGTGAGGGTGTTTCACTACTACAACACTAAAACTCTGCTTGTGTACATTTTAATTAGTATCCTACTACCTATAAAACATAATGTTCAGTCTACATATATCTATTTTACTAGGCTGTGTATGAGTTCAGACCTGATATTCCCAGAACCTCCACCATTTCTGAGATATTCTCTTACTTAACTGTGTTTACGACATAAAATAAACCTGAAGCTGACATGAAACATGGCAATACAACTCCACTGCCAATTCAGCCAGATGTATTTTTCAAGGGGAACAAATCCCGGGACTTGATTTTAAACCACTTGGCTGGCTTTGTTCCAATACTCACCCTTTGGGGCTAGGATGGATGAGGTTACTGGTGTGATCCCACTGTGAGCAAGCCCTTTGGTGCCCTTAGCCCCAGTTATCCCGAGTGGTCCTGCACTGCACTTGCAGTGCTGCTGGATTGAATTACAGCCTTGGACAGAGGCTTGCCTGGGGCTGCAGAGCCTTTATTCCTATTGCAGTGCAGTGCTGTGCTGGAGTATTCTGTGCAACAGAATACTGGATTAAGCCCTTATAGAGTAAATCTTTAAAAGGTTATTTGTTGTTTTGAGGTTATAAGTCAGCCTTTAGAAAGGAAATCTTCAAGAGTGTCACCTGTTGCTTTTGAGATGCAGCAGGTCAGCTGCAGCTGCTTGCCCCTCCTGTGAGACCTGTGCTATCCAGAGGAAACGTTTCTATGTCTCCACAAATACTTGTGCAACAGACTGGTTCTGAAACCCATGACCAAATAGCACAGCTGAAAAGCTGGCAAGGGTCAGAGACATATACAACAATGCCAAATTACAGCCTGAAGGCCATCAAACTGAGACACCAAGGAGCAATGCTGGGCTCTTCCAGCCCTGAGTGCTGTGGGGGCTCTGCTGGGGGAATGAGGTGGGGTGGCAGGTGTGGGGCCAGGCTTCCCCTGCCTGGTGGAGCAGTGGCAGTGGGACACCATGCTCACACCACAGGAAATATCATAGCACTGGCAATGACAGCCTGGGGCTGAAGAGCATAGCAGAGCATGCAAGGCCAGGTCACAACATAAAGCAAGTGTGAGGGCTTTTTGGTTTTATTTCTTTTTTTAAACCAAACAGCTTTACTTTTCGTGCAAACATTACCATATAGCAACTCTGAGATTTCACAATAAATAGAATCAAGCACCTAAAGCATCCTACTAACAGAGTTTAGCCATAGAGATCTCCTTGACCACTAAGCACTCCTTACTATCTCCTGAAAACAGCCTTTGACTGACATGCAAAATAAGCACAGTAAACTGCCACAACAAATCCACACTGAAATGACAGTGTTTGTACACACAGGCAAGCTAACAGAAATCAAACATAAAACAGGTTGCAACCCACTGCATAGAGGAGGCTCCCAGCCCTCCAAGACAACCTCTTCCCTCTAGGGAGAATGCAGAACGGCATTCCAACAGTCTCCTTGACATGAGAAGGAAGAGCAGTGCACACTTCCATTGCATTTAATTGAAAAAGAAGGGTGACATAACAACAGTATAGATTTTGAGAACATTAAATCATTTTGCATCATCTCAGTACCTTACTTAGTGCTGGGGATCAAAGGGCGTCCCAGGCAGATCTTCAGGTTTTGAAAGCTTGGCACCCTGAGCCTAGTAACTGTTTTAATGTGATGAACCCTGCACTGAACAGTGTAAAAGGAGTTTTCTTTTTAAAACATTTCATCTGTGCTGTTACATGTGCCAGCTCAGAGCAGGTGTGCATGTGCAAACAGTCATTGACAAAGCACCATTGTCTCTAACATCATTCTGATGCCAGGGATTGCACCTGCCCTACAGGAGGATATGGGCTTCCAGGAGCAAAAATTTCCAATTATTAATATGAAGTTATAGGATGACAGGGAATGTCTTCAAAATTATACATAGTGCCTTTTTATCAGAGATGATTTTATACAGGAAATCTCAGTTTGCAGAAACCGCCAATAATGGGAAAGAGGATGAAAGGGAACTTGTGCAAAGGTTGTCTGTAGCACAAGAATGACAAATATCCTGGGAAGAGATCCTTTAATTACTCCAACAAACTCTATTATAATCAAGGTGCAGGCAAGTAAGAGGCTATTGTATTGACAAGTGAATCAAAAGAACTTTTCAAATGCTAAGAGGATTTGAGAGGTAAACATTGATAAATAACTTTTAAGGAGAGGTGACACTATCACTACATATGGCTGACAACTGGCTTTTGCACTGGGAACAAGGACATTAGTTAATTAATTTCTTAATCTGGCACACCAATCAAATATCATTGCCAAAGTCAGCATGCTTTGCTAATTATAATTATGTGTAATTATATAATTAAAAAATGGTGTGAAGGAAGGAAGGAATTTCAGAAGGAAGGAAGGAAGGAATTTCAGAAGGAAGGAAGGAGTTTCAGAAGGAAGGAAGGAAGGAATTTCAGAAGGAAGGAAGTGGCGGAAGGAAGTGGCGGAAGGCAGGAAGGCAGGAAGGCAGGAAGGCAGGAAGGCAGGAAGTGGCAGAAGGAATGTGGCGGAAGGAAGTGGCGGAAGGAAGTGGCGGAAGGAAGTGGCGGAAGGAAGTGGCGGAAGGAAGTGGCGGAAGGAAGGCTGGAAGGAAGGCAGGAAGGAAGGAAGGAAGGAAGGAAGGAAGGAAGGAAGGAAGGAAGGAAGGAAGTGGCGGAAGGAAGGA
>JAHLSL010013733.1:1341303-1435383 GCA_025920805.1 Petroica traversi
AGTGGCGGAAGGAAGGAAGTGGCGGAAGGAAGGAAGTGGCGGAAGGAAGTGGCGGAAGGAAGTGGCGGAAGGAAGGAAATCCCTGTGATTGTGCTGTACTGTTTTGTGCTCATCTTCAGGGACTAGAACAAAAATGTTTGCCCCAGAAAAGTGATGCCCTGTGTCTGCATGTCCCTTTCTACATTCATATCTGCAGTCACACTGCTCCTTCTCACTGTGTCTAAGTGCCAACAGTCCTTGGTGGGCTCCATGGCTACCTGAGTATCAGGGTTTCAGACATACCCATTAGCCCCTCATCCTCTTGGCTTCTACTTATGGTACTAACATGCTAACTGCTCAGTCCCAAACTGCCCTAATATGAGGTTCAGACATATTTCCTGATATCAAAGGAACATTATATATATAGTATATGTATATATGTGTAAGATGCAAAGGAAGGTCTTTATCAGCCTGGGAAAGAAAATAGTCTGAGAGGAAGATGTGAGCCTCAGATTTCTCTTTGGTTTTACCAATACATGGTTAGGATATCTCCATCTTGTTTATATCTGAATTAGTTTGGTTAGAAAAACCTGAACAAAAATAAAATATACCAATATGGTCAAGAAATAAAATTGAATTATTTTTCCATTTTGAACCCTGGCCTTAAGAGGTAACTGAAGCAGAATAAAATTAGGTGTATGTGGGACCTAGGTATCTTATGATTTGCAACAAACCAGCCACAAATGAGTAATAGCTCAAAGATTAAAGTTACATTTAAAAGTGCTTTTGTTTCACAACTCAGGGTGTACTTCTTTCAACTTGCCTTGTCAACTCCATTTCCATTTCTCGGCTAATATGACAAACTGTATAAACTGACAAAAGCCTTATGACAAAAGCCGCATAATTTTAACTTTTCAATGTTCACTATGTCCTCATTGTGTTGTACATTATCTGATACACTGTGTTTGCCTCTGGGCAGGGGCAATAATAAATTATGTACACATTCTGCAAGTACAAAGTACTCTAAAGGAACTAGTAAAATTATCAGTAAAGATACAACAAGCACAGTATGCATTAATTCAAAGAAAAAATGCTAGTTGCTGTTCTTACAAAAACCCTTCAATTTGTCACCAAACATTCACAAGATATTCCATTCTTAAATTGCTTTGGCAATTGCATTGGAAAATCTCTGGAGTCAGAGTTTCTGCTGAAGAGCAGCTGAGCCAAATCAGCAACATATTTGAGGTGGAGATACCGTCTTTGGACAGCTATCTCTTTTTGAAGAAAGAAACCTCCTCCAGTAGGATTTTATGACAACCAATTTTCTTTATAGATGAGTATCAGTATGGGAGTCAAGCATATGCTGGACTCACTCTGACTGCTGCCAGAGACGGAACAACGGGTAATGTTCCCCAACTGGACATTCTAATCCTCCTTACAAAAGCCAGACAAGTATGCTGAGCATTCATAGATTTAGCCTAGGGGTTTGCTTCAGCAACCTTCTTATGGCATAACTGAGACAACCCAGCTGTGGCCTGGCCTGGAGGGAGCCTAGCTAATAAATTAGAAGTCAGCCTTTTATATTCATACAGTGAGATTATAGGTATGCAACTTTTGTTTCCACTAGATATGATGGCAGTTTTTTCCATAAGAAGAGAAAAACAGAGGTATTTAGCTTACAGGTAAGCGAGCCTGTTCTTAGGCAGGAAGCAACAAATTCATTGGGTCTTTAGAGGTGATTCTTCATTCTTTTTTCTCCCACACTATATTGTCCTTGTGAATTTAATAAGCCAAGGGTCAATTTTTAAATATTATGCTATGTATCACAGCAAATATCCTGGGTCAGGACAGACTGTGGAACAGAGCCAAGGCTGTGCAGCACTGGAAGCAGAGGACAGTGACAACTAAAGCCTGGGTTTGGTCATTTTGGTAAATAGAGACGTGAGGGAGCCCAGTGCCCTATTCCTTCACAGCTCACAATGGCTCCCTTTGCTGCATGCCTCTTCACTATATCCTTCCAGCAGGCTCCAGCTACCACACTACACAAATTTGTTGTGACATTCTGCTTCAATCAGACTAGCTGTACCATTTTCAGAGAACCTGGAAGGACAATCTCTAGTCTTTATTCAGCCTAATTGCACCATTTTGCAATCACTGTCATTTAAGGCTTTTTAGCCGATAGGCATCAAAATAAAATTATTCCAGTAACTCGTTCTTTTACCTGCCTGAGATTCACAGAAATGGTAATCAGCATATAAAAACAGTTTCTCTCTCAAAATGAAATTGCAGGAAAAGATTTGAATTAAGGCGTACATTTGAAAAAACATAGGAGCTTTTCACTGAACAATGCTAATAACAGGAGGCCTTTAAACTCTATTGAAATATAATTAAATACATGTTCACCTCAAAAACAATTTTAAAGAATTAAGCTTTCCTAAAGCCATTCCATGAAGCCCCTTAGAACCCATTATGAATCCTTTCAATAACATTTACAACTATTCAGTCATGGAGTTTTGGTTTTTTTCTTGTTGGCTTGGTACATTTCATGAGAGAAAAACTGCCTAGTGCCATTGTGTTAGCTTTGGGGAAAAATACAGTGCTATAAGCAAATGCAAATGCTCTTTTGTTTTCCCCTCATTACCCAACAGAATAAGAATAGGGGTATAATTGAACAAGTGACCTCACATTTGAACACACATAGGAAAGAATGAAATGTATGTTATTGTGAGTTCTCTGGAGTTCCCATAAGCAAACCTCTCCAGATATTTCCCTAAATGTCAGATCCTGCTTCTTATGAAGTCAGTGGGAGGTTTGCCATTGTTTTCTGTGTCAGCAGGATGGAGCCTCTGGTACTTGTATTCAGATGTGGTGACTTATGCATGCCCACCAATGTCACTAGAACTCTGTCTGCTTAGGTTAGCTGAAGATTTGCCAAGACTTATTTATACTCTATCACTATTGAAATCACAGCATGCAGGAATTTAAAAAACAAAACCAGAAAGGCCCAACAAAAAAGCCAAACTTCTTTATTCAAGGAAGTCCTGGAGGACAGTTCTGTGCCTTTGGGAAAGGACTGCACATGAACAGAATTAAAGAACATGGAAAACTTTTGGGTGGCACCCAGGGCACTGCACAAAGCTTGCTCTGCTCAATCCCGGGAGCACATGAGTTGTTGCTCTCCACAGATGGATGGATATGTGAGAGCTGTAAGGGAGCATGAAGTGATGTCTCCTCCAGCTCATGGGGCCCTTCAGAGCTGAGATGAGAGAAGAAATATATGAGTGCTGGGTGTCAGCAAAGAATGAGGAACACCAGCTGGACCTCAGGTCATGGACAGTGAGACCCAAATTCTTACATCAGCAAAACCACTGAACCCAGGGGAGCAGAGATGGCTGGCAGAGCCAGTACGGGCAGGGGAGGGAACTGCATACAAACCTTTCTATCTTGGCTTTGTTTTTCCCTCTCCTGTTCTTTATGACTGATCACTTTGAGTTTTCTCTTTCTTAAAGACTAACCATTCTCAAATTAAATTTTCAGTTTAAAAGTCCTGCCATTTTCCTGCAGAAACTCATTGCAGGGGAAAGGCTTGGCAGATTTGCCCCAAACCTCTGATCATCACAGTCCCACCAAGAGACATCATCTGCAATGACTCATGAAATTTGAGAGGGATTTTTTTTTGAGGTTGTTTGGTTTAATCAAAGCCATTCCCCTTGCTATCACCTAAGCTGGAATATAAACATACTCTTCTTAAAATTACAGCACATCTTTGTTTTGTTTGAATGTAACTCTTTGGAAAACAAATCCTGCTGAGGTTTACATCTTGCTAAGCCTTTTAATTCAGTGCCAGACAAAAAGCAAACAGGGCAAACTGCTTAAAAAGACAACAACTACACTTTATTTTGGAGTCAGCCCACCACGGAGAAGAGACGAAGACAAAACAGCTGTGATGAGATTCATATTCATAAGGATCCTCCAGCAACGTTTGCATTGCCGTAATGCCATCTGCTTAATGAATATGCCCAACAACCCAGTGAGGTAAAATAAAAGTAATACACTCAGCTGGAAAATAGAAATGGAGGTGGTAAATGTCACAGGACTTGTATATGGTGGAGACTGCAAGTCACAGCCCCCAGTCCAAGGCTTGACCAAAACACCGTAACTTACCTATTAACTTGTATGCACTGTCTGCCCAATCATGGAACTGTGTAATGGGGTTCCAGGACTTCTGTCACAGCAGAATATGAAATTGATCACAATTACAGGTGTTTCTGCTGATCTCTGAAATGAGAAAGAGTTGCTGGCAGTGGTGCTGAATGCTGGAGCTGCTATCACAAGTGTGATAACAGGATCAGCATTTGTTGACAGTAATAGAGCCATTCCCTCAGAAATACTAATACTTTTGTCATATCTCATTCCATGAAAAACCAAAAGTAGCCCAATGAGAGCTGAAACGCAACTAGCTCACTGAACACCATTTGTGACATCTATGTTGCCACTGAAGCAATGACAAGGGATACATCAAGTCCAACAGCTCCTGGCCAACCACAGAGGCAGATGGGCCACTCTCTCCACACGAGGAGACCACATGCATGGACAGTCAGGATATTCCATGTATCATCATAATCAGCCAGTTAATTCACACATCTCTGCCTGGGGTGGACCATCCATTCTCTGAAGGTCCGAAGGAACAGCAAAATTTTCCCCACTCTGGGGCTGCCCAAGCTCCTCTAAATCATGGCAGTCAGGGAAAGTCCATCGTGGCTGGGAAAAGGGAGCTGTAACACCCATTCTTGAAAAAGGGAAAGTGGAAGACCCAGGGTACTACAGAGACCAGTCAGTCTCACCTCTCTGCCAGGCAAGATCATGGAGCAGATTCTCCTGGAAACTCTGCTAGGGCACATGGACACAAAGGGGTGATTGCTACAGCCAACATGGCTCTACTGATGGCAGATCATGTCTGACAGGTCTGGGCACCTTCTGTGGGGGTGACAGCATCAGTGGACAGGGCACAGCTACTGACATCCCCTTCTGGACTTCTGCAAAGTCTTTGGCACTGTCCCACACCACATCCCTGTCTCTAAACTGGAGAGACAGGGATTTGAGAGATGGACCACTGGGTGGAGGAAGAACTGGCTGGAGGAAGAACTGGCTGGAGGGCCACCCACAAAGAGCTGTGGTCAAGGGCTCATGGTCCCTGTGCACAGCAGTGACCAAGGGTGTCCCAGGGGTCAGCGCTGGGGCCCATCCTGCTCAACATCTTTGTCAGGGACATGGACAGTGGGATCAAGGGCACCTCAGCAAGTTCACTGACAGCACCAGGCTGAGTGGGGCACACGGGAGGGAAGGGATGGCATCCTGAGGGACCTGGACAGGCTTGAGAGTTGGGCCAGTGCAAACCTCATGGGGGTAAACAAAGAGAAGTGCAAGGTCCTACACCTGGGTCATGGCAATCCCTGATACACCAACAGCTTGGGCAGAGAAGGGATTGAGAGCAGCCCTGAGGTGAAAGATTCAGGAATAGGGCAGATAAAAACCTCAACATTAGCCAGCAGTGTGTGCTCACAGCCCAGAAAGCCAATTGTGACCTGAGCTGCATCCAAAGCAATACAGATAGCAGGGCGAGGAAGGGAGCTCCAGAGAGACACTGCTCTGATGAGACTCCAGCTGGAGTGCTGCATTCAGCTCTGGAATCCCCAACAAAGGAAGGACAAGGAACTGTCAGAGTGAGTACAGTGGAGGGCCATGAAGTTGATAAGAGGAATTAAAGACCTCTCTTATAAAGACAGGCTGAGAAAATTTTGGCTGTTCAGCCTGGAAAAAAGAATGTTGTGTGGACATCTTATAGCAACCTTCCAGTATCTGAAACCTTCCTGCTGGGAAATCAGAGAGGGACTGTTATCAGAAGCTGTATTGATAGGACTAGGAGTAATAGGTAGAAATTAAATTTACTGTGAGGGTGGTGTGATGCTGGAAAAAATTTCCCAGAGAAGTTGTGGATGCCCCAACCCTGGCAGTGTTGAGGGCCAGGATGGACAATGTCTTGAGCAGCCTGATTAGTGGGAGGTGCTCCTGCTCATAGCAGGGGAGTTGGGACTGGATGATCTCAAGGTCCATTCCTTCCCCTTAACATCTTGTGAGTCCAAAATGCTATGATAACTATGACACACTTCCAGGAACACATCTTACCACTGGTAACACAGCCAGTGGCCTTCCCTCAGGTTTCTGTCCCATTTGCCAGTTGCACTCGTTCTTGTGCACTCTGGGAACAACTTCCAAAGCAAAGCCAGCTCACCAGATAAACTCAGCCATCAGGGCTCTGTGTCTTGACAGAAAAGGGGGACTGACAGACACAAACGTGAAAATGTCTTCCCCCTCTGCTGAAGGGATTCAAAACAATGATAAAAGTGATCCGGACTGACACCAAGGAAGCTGACGGAGAGTGAAGTTATTCACTGCACCAGGAAGTGCTCAGTCCTATTGATCACAAGGTCAACATGTTCACCCAGCATTTCTAGCTTTGGGGTAAAGGATAGAAAGACACAGGAAGAGAATATTAAGGCAAGGATAAGATGTGACAGAGCTGAAACCAGGAAGAGAGACAAAATCATGCATCAGCTTTCCTCAGAGGTAGCTCAATTACTTGGCTATGTCTGTGTCATTTATCCATTACATATTTGTTCCTCATTCAGGTGGAGAGCCTGCATTAATTGTTTAATGGGTTATTGTTAACAACATGAGGGTGTTTCCTGTTCATTCAGTAACTCCTTGCCAGGCCAATAAATCTTTGGCTTCTGGCCTCACAGTACTTATTTGCAGCGCATACCCTTGGGTTAAATACTTTTGGGCATCAGGCAGCTGAGATGGCTTTTTACAAGCAAGATGCACTGTGTCTGCCAACACAAAGCACAAAGCGCAGAGCACACAGGCCACAAGGGGAGTTTCAAGTAAAGAGGTCTGCCAGAGTCATGCGTGCTCAGATGAGAGACTCTGCCTGGGAGGAAAGAGGACTCTTCATTTCCTGCTCTCTCACTGACATTTCTTCCAACTGAGGTAGGAAGAAGAGGAAAACAAGAGTCTGTTCATTAAAGCTCAAGTTATTTTAAAAGTAACACCTGCCAGGCACTTCAACCAAACTCAAAAATCTTCCTGGAAAGGAAAACTAGTTTATTGCTTAGTATAACAACCTGAAAATTCAGAGATTCCTCGCCTGTGGAACCCTCTAACTAATACCATCTTGAAGTAAACTTGAAAAAGGGATTAGATAAAGTCTCAGCGCCCTGGGATAATTTTAACTACAGATTCAGTGCTTTGAAATCTGATGTATGATGGGCTAATCCAAAATTATATAATATACTGCAGCGTCATTGTGGCAATAATTTATGAATAACTGACTTCAGCTTTGCAGGACTGAGTGGTGGCAGTATTATACAGAAATTGACTGTAGCATACTTGATATGAATGGTTTATGGAGGTGGACTGTTGCCTTCAGTGGTACAGTTAATCTTTCTTCTGTTGTTCATCCTAATTGTGAAGGGTTTTCTTAAATTGTCTGAATAAAAGCAGGGTTTTCCATCTGTTTCTGGGAGTCAATAGCTCTTATACACCTTTACTGTTTGGATCTACAGCTGCAAAACTTTAATGTGAATACCTCTAATGAATTAATTCAGGACAAGTTGGCCTAAACTAACACCCATTGTAAAAAAATTGATTTGATCATTTCATGCTTGCACCATTAAATACACTGTTTCCTAAGTAGCTAATTTACTCATAGTCTTTGGGGTGAATTATACTTTAGAAACCATGCAAGTAGGACACATTCTTCCTATCAAATATGTGCCTTTCAAAAGCAGAGGCTCCTCCACTGCTGATGAGTTGGTGTTTAAAAATACCCTTGTGCCATTTTGCTGTACTTTGAAGAAGTTACTCCTTCAAAGCAAATGCACTCAATTGCATCAGAAACATAAACATCTGCCGAAAATATGTTTGTAATCAGCATTCAAAGTCAGGAAAGCATCCCTATGCAGAAAGGTTAGTTCAGCATGTGTTTAAATTTAAGCACATATTTAAGTCACATGAAAGGAAGTTATGCTTCAGCATTTCTTCTTGCATTGGCTGTTGTACCTTCTCTCTGCTGGAGAAACAAGTGGTTCATCCAATGAACTGAATGCAGTGCCTCTGTTTCCTAAGAAAAGTTGACATACACATTGAAGTATTTTCCTAGGCAAGCGTGGGATTTCAGTAAATGCACAAGTAAGTTTCTAGATGAAGGTATAAAATCAGAAAAGATGTATGAAGAAACAAGAATTAATTACCTGTCATTCCCAAAGAAAAGACCTTTCTTTCAAATGCAGCCTGCATTTTTCAGGGAATCACTGTTCTCTGTAGTTTTTGAACAGCTGGGCTTCAGCTGGCAAGCTTTAGTTAGAGTGAATGGCTGCCACCTGATAAAACACTCTCATTCCCTAGCATGAAAAGTAAATGGCCTGCACAATATTGAGTTTGATGTAAATAAAAGGGCATGCAATTTCAAAGACATCTACTAATTTCTTTTAATTTAATTAATAAAGCTCCTGGGTTTTAACAAAAACCAGCTTGCCATTTTTTTACTACCTTTTTCTACCAGTATTATATTTTTCTTGTCAGATAAGCCCGTCCCAACTTAATTAGGGATAGCAGTTGTTTTGTAGAAGTGTAGTCATATGCTCCAATTTTTATTGTTTCGAATTATATAGAATTAGATCATGCTGTTTTAAAAAAACACTTTTAGTAATTTAATTTTAGATTCTGCTTTATAGTGTTGTTTGCTTAGCTCATAATCTTCCCATAAAGTTTTTCTGCCCCAAACATTTATTTCTTTACTCAGATTGTATTTAATTGCCATCGACCAGTGAGCTGTAAGAACTCTGTACTCAGAGTGATTGATTCCACTTCTTCACATACTGTATGTGTCTCTGACTTAACTAATTTTGTGATATTGCTCTGTTTCTTAGCATATACATAGAGACATACTTCTCTATCAAACTTTACAAATGTTTGAGAATTCTTTTTTTCCAGAATGCTGACCAAAAAGTGAGTAAATTCAAGAGCAAAGTTAAATTTGTCTCGTTCTTTTAAAAGCTAGAAGGGAGAAAAGACCTGTCTTATACAAATATGACCCTAAGCACAACAACCAGTTAATAATATAGTGGGCCAGTACATTTCATGTCTTTGATGTTTAGAGAATGCTCATGAGTGAGAAGATATTTTGGTAATCAGATTAATACCACATTTTCACTTTATTCATCCCAAGACTCAAAAGCGAAACAGAAAACATGCACATGCTCAGCACTATATAGTATCAATATCTTGTCTGAAAACCCTGCACTCTACGAATTATATGTACAGCTGGAACAGTCCAAAGCTGCTCAACACTTGCCAGAAATATGATCACTACAAGGACACAGTCACAGATACACCAGAACAGAAATAGTCCTGTGTCATCACCCTCTTCTACAGCACAGCTTACATCCCTCATCACATGGGGTAAGCACTGATTTAGGAATTTTTCCTCACAGGACTCTATTTGTGCCTATTCCCTTTCAGGTCTTCTGTGCACAGCACACAACAAATGGGAAGTTCTAGCAATTTCTTGCAGCCCCATCAACATTCCAACTATGGTTTGACCCCAGAGGGAGAGAGGACACGTACAATGTGAGGATAAAAGGAAGTAAAGAGCCAGAAGCAGGCAGCTGCTTTTCTCACCATGTACCAAGACCAGACAGAAAGGTAAAAAGTTGATAGGCCAAATTACTACAAATGCAAGATCTGACCTTTTGTGGTGTTCTGTTGGTAAATATGGCCTAGCAATTGCCATCAAGGATTGAAAGTCTTAGCAGGAATCTCTCTGCAGACATCTGACCATTCTGATCTGACTTACTACCAAGATGTTAACAGTTTCTTCTGGAAGACAAAAAATTTGTTTGCTCCTTGGTGTTTTGGTCTATATTAAGATAAAAACTCAGCCCATCCTTCTCTCCTTCAAAGCTAATCAGAATAATATTTAATAAGGAAATAATAAAGCAGAAATATGACTGAAACTTATTTCCAAAGATCTCTTTAATTTCATCTGCTGTGACTGATAGTCAGGTCAGCACTGCTCAGAGTACACACAAGACTTGTAAATGGGTGTCAGGGAATTTTGCCTGAGCCAGCGCTTCCCAGATGCAGCATCTGGTTTTCAGCTTGCCAGCAAACTTACGGTTTGGTTTATTAGAGCACAAGGGAGGTCAAGTGACCTGCCAGAGGTCTCCCAGCGAGTGCAGCATAGCACTGGGTTTGAACTCGGGTCCCACCTGGTTTGCAAACTTCTACTGTCTTGTTTGGATGCTTCCCATCCATCAACCCTGCTTCTCTCTGCCAACTTCCCAGCCAACAAATCTACCAATCCTTCTTCCCAATCAGGTCATAAGCAGGGCTTTTTACCATTCATCCAGCACACACTGAGTTTGGTGGGTTGAGTAAAAGTTCAATCTGTACTGAAGTTTTGAGTGCACAGGAGTGGGGGAACAGTACCCCCCAAAAAAACTTTTTTGTGACCCACTCTCCCCACCCAGCATTTTTAGAGACATGGATCGGAAAGCTTCTGTCATGCCTAAACAAGGCCTATCCTAAGCTGGTCACAGCAAGAGGCACTGGTCCCCAAACACACATAGTCTAGGGTTAGTCAAAGCCCCAGAAGATGGTGGAGAAATACATATTTTCGTTTCTCTTGGCAGCCTTGTCATTAGCTGAATGCCTTCTTCTTGGAGGTGGCACCTCTCTAAGCTGCTCATCACTGCTCAGCTCTGATGTGCATCTGACTGCCTCTTTGCTCCTCAGAGCCATGACCAAGCCCATCAGAGGCCCAGGCTGAATTGCTTTTGCAATCAATGAGAACTTTTAAATCAGTAGATTCAAATGAAGTAAAATAAGTTTTAAAATTGTTTTTCTTGTTAATATTATTATTTAAAAAGAATAAATTTAACAGTGAAATACTCAGCCCAAAGAAAAACATTTTTCTCTTAAAGTGTACAAATCTTTTGCTCCCTTTGCAATGAACACAAAATCAGACTGAGAATCAAAAAACTCAAAACAAAATCCAAGGCTTCCCATTAAACAACTTCATAGTCTTGTATAAATCATAGCATTTCTCTGTGGTTCGGCTCCCTCTCCTACAAAGAAGAGCTATTGAAAAATGTCTGTCTTTGCCAAAAAAGTGGGTTTTTCAGGAAATGAGGGTTGTAGTTTAGAGGCTTTGAAGCATTTCCTCAAAACTGAAACTATAGTCTATGTGGTTTGGATTTTTTTGACTATCTAATTAATTACTTAATTGTGCATGTGTCCATCAGGAAAAGCAAACATTAATAAAATGTCACTGTCCATGGACACAAGAAAGAGATACTGTGCTTCACACAGAGCAGTAGAGCATGAGGCTGGGGCAGTCCTTCCTGGCCTCCACCTCCATCATCTCAGCTGTGCACAGGGCTGGGCTCCAATGCCATCTGGGGAGCTAAGCCAGCTTAGAAACAAAACCCACAGATCCAGTTCTGCTAAACAGTTTATTTGGATCAGGAAACTCAAGGTAGGACTTTACCACAAAACAAAAGAACTGGCATTTGCTAAACAGCAGCACTGTGCACCATATGACTTTCTACCCATCCTGACTCTTGGGAGAAAAGCTGGCCATAGCTGCTCTCCTGGGTGGACAGGTACATACACAGGGGAAATTCAGTGCCAGCTAAGCTGCAAAACTATGCCTGGGACCGCCTTTGCAATCGCTGGTTGATTTGGAGTTTATCAGGACAGACATGTGCTTTGGAGATTCCTCCTGAAAAGCCACCACAGCTGTTAGTAATGATGCCCTTGTGTTATTCAAAGCTGAGTTTACATTTTTGTCTGAAGCATGTTCTACTAGATGCTGTTTCAAAAATGCCACATTGCAAAAGCAGAAAAGAAGATCTACTGTCATTTCCACATGCAGCATTACACTAAATTAAGCCTTGAGTGGTACTTCTTTTCTTAAATCTTAAAAAGATTAAGTCTTTTCCTGCTCCCGCTGCCAAACTATTTACACCATCAAAACCTCTTTCTGGACAAGGTATAATGGACAATATCAGAGTGCTCTTCCTTGTCAATTCAGATTCAAAAATAATTATCAAGTAACAAATTATTAAGGCATGCAAAGGATCTAGTTCACTCTATACCTATTGAGCACAATTATTTTTTGAAGTAAAAAGAAACAAAAAAACCTGACAAAAACAACATTTTCAAAACCTTTAAAAATTATTTGAATAGCTGAGATTTCTTTTGTGGGTTATATCCAAACATCTTGCTCTATTTTGCTACAGTCCTGAAAGTTCACAAAGCATTTACCACTTTTCTTAATCCCACCCCACAACATGTGCTATAGCTCTCAGGATGATCCTACTTATGGCCACCCTCAGTCTCTGTAATTCAGAAGCCAGCAACAGACATCCCTCTCTGTATTGCAACATACTCCCATCAGGTTATTCAGAACAGAACAATTCCTAATCTGAACTACCCAGCAGGAAGAAAAATGGGAAATTTCATGGCACGTGCCATAACCCTGCCCAGAGCAGCAGAGCCACTTTGTTGACTCAAGCTAGGAAGGTATGTGGCTGTGGCAGATGGGTCTTGTTAGCAGCAATGCACAGCTAAAAAAGTGGTTTGTGTCCTCCCTTTGAAGCAAGCAAGTTTGAAGTGTAACACATCTTGTAAAGTAAAGTCTTAGAAAATGCCTACAAAGGCTCAGTGTTTGACATTGCTTAGTTTTAGATTACAAATAAAATAATCCCTGTCTCCCTCCAACACAGAAAGCAGAAACTTTGCTCATGCTTTGGCCTGTATCTCCATGTGAGCCACATCATGAGAGTTACATGATGCACAGCCTCACATTACTTCTGTCTTCTGCTGTAGTTCAAAAGCAAAAAAAAAAAAAAAAAAACCCAAACCAAGGGAAAAAAAAAAAACCAAAAGAAATAGGTGCATTTCTCTTAAGTTCAGCTCTGGAATTTGAAATACAGGTTTTGAAATAAGAAAGAAAGGTTTCTTTTCCTAACTACAGCATATTTTTTTCTGTGGAGGAAGTGAACACTAGCCAAAAAGCAAAAATATAATCCATGAGTTCCTGTATTTTAACTGTCTCTCATCTTGAAGCAATAAACAAAGGTTAATCAAATACTTACTAGCTGAGTAAATATTTTTGCTCATATGTATAAACCGACCTAGGTCAGATTCTCATGTTTTGGCTCAGCATTAGTATGACTTTTCAAGGTTGGTAGATCCAAAATTATTTTTTTCCATCTTAACTCCATATGCTAAATTGAGAAACTATGCATATATACATACATATGTATATACAGACACTCTATACACATTATTTTTTACAGACCCTCCAAGAACTGTTTCTTTTTCCTCTAAACAAAGCCCAGAAGCATGTTCATGAGTGTGTCTCTACAGAACTCTGCAGTGACCACTTAAGAGAGGTCAGTATGTTCCAGCAAGGTAACACACTCCAGCTGCTTACAAACCAGGTGGAAGGATCTTCCCAGCCCAGCTTACAGAGGCTGGTGAGGGGTCAAAACTTCATTTAGGCATCATGCTCCCACCCAACTCTGCTTACCTTGCATGTTCACTGCTATCTGGCTTTCAGCAAGCCCAGGTCCTGTGTCACTCCTATCATGTGCAGGGGATACTGTCAGAACTATTCACTTGTACCAGCTCTGTGAAGGTTGTGGTTCAAGTCCCCAGTTCCATTTGAATCCGTATGCCAAATTTCTCCATTGCCTGAAAGCTGTGCTGAAGGCCGCAAAGGGCAGGACCCCACTTTTCCCCAAAAGTTATAGGGAAGAGAATGAGAAGTACCTTTCCCTGAGGACCTCCCAAAGGAGACCTGACCTGCCAGACAGCAGACACTCTGTCACTGCCCTCCCTGGAGAAAGAACCAACCAATAATAATGTCAAGAAACCTTTGCCAGCATGATTATCTATGCCTTTCAAAGCAGTTCTGTTCAATTCTCAAAACCTGTGGCTATGCTTTGAAAGCTTTTTTTTTCGAACAGGCTCAACTTTGTGCCAAGATATTTCACGCATACCATATGATTGCATATATTGTGGTTGGGCTGAACTGTTTTATGATAATAGTTCTGCCATAACCTTTTTTTGGGACAAGTTATCACTTTTTGTCCTGAAAAACATGCATTAGACCAGATATTACTTCTGAGAACCATATCTGTCTTCTAATCCTCTAAGACTTAACTAACTTATCATTTTAAGGGCCACAACCTTGTAAACCAGCTCCATCTCTACAATTGTAAGATGACAGCCTTGGACTGCACCTGAACCAGGGACTTTGGATCCAGAAAGCAAAAATGCAGAGTCGGTGTTACCAGGCTACCTATCCATTCCCTGTGCCTTGACCAAACCTCTCACTAAGCCAGTTCTGCAGAGGTGCTGGGACTTACCCATGGATGCCAGATGGATCTGACACATTGGCATCCAGATCTGACACACTGGTAGCTAGGACATGACTCCACAAGCCAAGGCTCCCCAAAGGATAGGAGAAATGTCTCCTTTACGGGAGCTAGCTATGCTTGTTTGTTCTTGGTAAGGAGAATGAATATTTTGTCTGACAGAAAAATCATGACAATATTTTAAAATGGAAAGCTAAACCCTAGATTGTACTCTGGTGCTTATAAAATAAAATATAATACAGATCAGAGAGAACAGAATTGTGAAAATCTAATTTTTTTCCAATATTCACCAATCACTTGGGACTGGGGTGAATAGCTTGCACAATTACCTCACTCCTTCCTCATCTATTAGACTTTGCACCTCCTCCATGCCTCAGAGAATGCATTTGGCCCAAGGGACACAAAAGCCAGCTTTCCCTGCAGCTGTTTATATGAGACTAACCTTTCATGGATCCAGGCCAGACTACAAGGAAGCAAGCCACAGTCCTCTGCCCATTTCTTGCCTTCTCCTGGAACGATACAACATTGCATGCCTTTGTCAGCAGAGGTCTAGCTTGGCTCTTTCTCTAGCCTGGGATTTAATCCTGGGAAACCCTCACATGACTTCTCCTTACAGAATCTCTATTTAAGCTAGATTTCCCTGAATTTTTCCCCTCTTTATTTATCCAGCTATTGGCATTGTTGTTTTGGAGATATTTTTAACCTTTCAATTTCATGCTTTGGGGCCCTAATTGTAGGGAAACATCACTGCAATTACAGCTCTCAAGCAGAGAAGCAGGGTTAGGATGGTATCACCTCTGCTCACCTTGGTGATAAGAGTAAAGAAGTGTTTCTCAAGCTGCTGTCAGGGTTGGGTTGCAAGTTTTTGTCCACTGAGGGGAAATGTTTCTGCCTCAGGCAATCCACAACATCTACTCACACAATTGTGCTACCCACCACTTATGGAGGCAGTCAACACTGGCATTTTTCCATGATTATTACCCTCCTTGAAACTTCCAAATAAAATACGTGGGTTTATGTCTTACTGAATCCTTTGACTAATCTTGTTCTTTTTTTGTGCTGTGGTCACTCTGTGGGAATGAGTGTGGTTGTAGAGGGAGCCAGTCCCATTTACAAACTCAGCTGCCACGGTTCAGTGGGAGAACTTCTTTCTGACCTTTACACAGTCCCTCTGCGAGAATGTCCCTCAACACCAAGATCATTGGCCACTGCTTTGTCTGTGAGACCAAGCTGCTTCCAGTGGTTCTTCCAGCACTTTCTAAAGAATCTGACCAGCTGTTTGAGGCAGTGTTTTGGGGAGCTAGGCAATCAGAAGGTGTTTGCAGTGGATAGTGCAACATTTTCAAAACAAACAACTATCTATTAGCCCATGTTAATAGTACATTCCTAGCAAGCCCATACCAGTCATGTTGTTTCTCTCTTCTTAACAATGGCAAAAATAATTTAATTCTATCAATTTAATATGCACAATTTAATTATCATTCTCCAGTTATGGCACTTCTGTCTGATTTCAGGCTCCAGTTATGTTTTTTATCTGTTTCTGGAGCCCTTGGCCAGTAAACATGGTGTGTTTAGGTGAAAGGTTTTCCACTGTAAACAGGTCAAAGGCCTCTGGTCTTTAACAACTTGACTTATGCACAGGATTTCCAGTTGGCCAGCAATCTGGTGAATCCATACAAGCCCATATGGTGGATCCTGCAGTGCCAAGTGCAGAGGTGGAGTGCAGATGTAGGCAGAGTAAGTGCCCACCCTGACCCTAGTGCACCCAGGCCTAACCCTGCTGGGCTTCCAGCAGCTCCTCTGGGAAGATATCACAGCTTCACTGCCCAGGGTCAGAGAGGAATCTCCCATCCACTGCTGTCATTTCTAACAGGACCTGAACAACAAGGCAAGTGGCATGCTTTTACACAAGTCTAGGCAGACAAAAAAAAGTACCTTCAGTGGAGGAATGGCAGGGATGGCAGGGGCTGGTTGTCCTGCCCTGTGGACAAGGGAGTTTCTGCTTTACAGCTGTTTTAAAGATTTGTAGAAGTTTGAAGATCCAGGTTTTGGAGAAAGCACAAAAACAGCTTGTACTCTGTCCCTCCTGTGTTCACTGCCCTCTCTATATCTATGAGAAGCTGTGATTGTCTTGGAATCAGGAACCAACATGGCCAGATCATGGAATTCAGGAGCTCCTGGTAACTGGGAGGACATAGCTCTGTTTATGTACCGTGGTACGCCTGAGTTCATCTGCTCAGCACAGGAGGCTCACCTCACCCACAGTCAGTCACTCAGAAGATAGATCCACTTCAAGTAGAGAGTCAAGGACACCTGGAAACTACAGTTTGGGAGCCCCATTTTCCTAAGAATCAGGAGACTTTCCATGCATTTCTATTTGCTTCCATTGGTATTTGCATGACAGTAACAATCACAGTCTCTGGATCTCAGACCACTGTGTATATACCACCAAGTGGCCCTGTCAAGGAGTCTGTTCATTATGGGTCTAAACCCATTCTCCACCTGTGGCCCCTCTCTGGTCACACGTCTGTCTTTCTCCTTTCCCAGCTTGGAAAAGAGAAGCCCTCTTCTGAGGTCTGTCAGGCAGCAGAAGCAGTCAGAGGAGCAGATAGTAACCAAACTTAGATGTGCAAGAAAAGCACTGGGTCCAAGACACTTACAGTAGCTTATTTCAATGCTATCAGTTATGAGTTCAAAGTTATTTCTACAGGATCTCCTCTGAGTTTTACTAAATGGCTGAGAAGATTTTCTTCTGTTGCTACTAATTAAAATGATAATAAACAGACACTTGTGTACAGTCCTGCCATTATGTAGTTTATACCTCTCATCTAGCTATTTCCTGGGGCGTGTTTCAGTTTAAGTATCTCTCTGGTAGTGAGGTGACTATTCTTCCCACACATTCTGCTCACATGTATCTCTTTTCATAAACATTTCAGATACCCTTCACCTTTCAGTTTCTTGCCTTCATTCCTTAAAATTCCCTTTATACGTCCTGTCTAAGGGGATATGTTTTCTGAAGCTACTAGAAAAACTTTCTTGCCATATACTGGCTGAGAAAGGAGCAGTGCTCTTCACCTTGACAAGGTTCTCCATAGTCCTTTTTGTATTTCAGTTCCCACTGTGGAGAGTACTGAAGCCCCAGTGTCTTGAGGTTCTAAGTAGGGCACCTGACGTGCTGATTAATGAAATACTTGTTTCCTCAGTTTTGTTTCTTGCTACCTCTCCCTGTACCCCACCCTCAAACAACTCTGCTTTGAGTTATGTCCACAAGGGTTAGCTTTAGAACTAGACCCAGAGGGAGAACTTTCAAAGGGCAATGCTGGCGACACTAGTCCGTGCTCAGAACTAATGCATGCACATCTGCCCCACCGAGGCACCTTGGTACCAGCATCTTTCACTTACTGTCAAAAAAATGACATATTATATGAGATTTGCTGCAATTTAATATAAAGCAGTTAGCAGCTTCTAAAGGAATATTAAATCAAATTCAAAGCAGTGTTGAAAGTGAACAGAAATGATAAATCCAAGTTGTATCCAGCAGACACAAACAGTAGAACTCAGCTTTGCTCTGCCTGATGCTCAAGATGCCTTTGCTTGGCAATTTAGCCTGTAAACTAACCACTGTCAGTTGGCACAGTCAGAGATGTTTTAGGCACAGAAAAGAGGACAGCAAGGCCTGCTGTGATATTAAGGGTTACAAACATAGAAAGCAATGAAAATGTTATTATATTCTTTGGCTAGCTGTATTTCTGGGTCCTTATTTGATGGAGAAATAAGATGTCATTTATCCTCTGCATACATATGAATTATAAAGTTCTACAAGTACCAAGTGTGCAATTAAGGCTAGATTTTGCATACAAAGGGGAAGGGAGAGTGATGTGGCGTCCTACAATTTCCCTTGTGCATTTCTGCTGGAACCAAGCCCTTCCAATACTGAGTAAAGCAGGAAGAAAGAGTCTATTTTTGCCAAGTAGGAGGTTCTGCCACCACTTCAGAAAAAGGGATGGGGGGCTTTGGCTGAGCTGTACAGCTAGCAGCACTGGCCCACACAGAAAGCAAAATCCTACACAGGCTGCCAAAACAGCCAGCTCCCAAGGGAGTCTCACTTCTGAGACAGGAGGCAGCCCCAATGATTTCTTGAGAGCTGGCATGTATCACCTCTAAAGCACATACCAAAAACTGTCCATCCTGACCCCAAAACACACTTTGCATAATAAGATAGAGCAAAGAAGTAAGTAATGGCACTGTTATAAAAACAATAAAGATTATCTTTTTCAGAGACAGGGTCTTCATGCAGCTGTTGTCCACATCTGTAGGACTTAATCTATGAACAATCTATGCATTATGACTGAGTCTAAAGAGATCGTGTTTCAGCCCTGCAAAACCTATGGATCATGAGTGAATCTCAAAAGACCACATTTTGTGTACACAAACCCACTGGAAAATCTTGACAAGATACGAAAGGTCTCCAGAAACTAGGTCCAAAACAGAAATGTCTTAAGAGTTGAATAGCATCAATGATACACAGAATGAATGTAAAATGATTAGTAAGGAGATTTAAAATGTATGCAGGTAGGAAAGATGGAGAACTCAGAAAGCACTTGGCATTGAAGCAAAGTGCCCTTTTAAGAGCTGTTGCAGAAAAAAATACACAGTACAGTTATATTTAGAAACTACACCGAAACACTAGAGAGTCATCTGCAAAACTGTAATAATAAAAAACCCAAGTCTTTGAATTCATTGGCCTGATTCTCAAAAATAGGTTTTATTGAAAGCTATGAAGAAAGAAGAGCTATTAAAATAAGCTCTTTGGAGGGTCTTGCTCTTACTAAATAAATACGATGAGCAAGGGATTATCACACTTTTGCAAGTTGATCATGATGTTTCAGGCCCAGAACAAGTATGAAGAAAATGCATGTTAGATTATGCCCAAACTCCTTCTAATGATAGCTGTAAACAGTGTGATTATTTGAAACGCTGAATAAGAGAGAGAAAAGAGCTTTGTGTGACTCAAACACACACTGGCTGCTAAAAAAATCATCAGCTTTATTATATCTAAAGCAAGCCCAAGCACTTGTGAAAAACACAATAAAACTTGCCCACTATTGTTAGTTGGGATGCCCTCTCCTAAAACACCCAAGAAAATCCCACTGAGACTCAAACCAGTCAGATGGCTCCCACATCGATGTGTCTGAGACAAAACTCATGGCCCAGAAGTGGGTTTTGAGAGAGAGGAAATTTCATAGTTTGGTTTCAGGGTTTAGCTGCAGTGGCTTCCCACTGTTTCTGGAAGCTCAGACCAAAACCATATCCCAAATCTGCTGTGAGAACCTGAGGGGAGAGGGCACGGGGGCAGGCCCACAAATAACAGCAGTAAAACAGCTGTGGCAACCTGGCTTTTTGCACAGGAGTGTGACCCCAATGGTTCTGTGCCACAACTGGGGGTGCCTGGTGCTGCACCACAGCACCAGCTGCCACTGCCACTGCTGCCACCAGCACCCTCAATGCTGGACACACAGCCAAGGCCACAGCCAAGCCCTGCTCTGTCCTAATCAGAATTAAAATAAGCTGGGACTGAACTGGCTGCACCAGCACAGGAGCATCATCTAACTAAGGCTATTCAAATCTAATACTGCCAGAGGCTGCTGCACAATTTTAATGGGCTCAGCTGGTTGTTTTTTCCCTCTTCTTTTCCCCCTTTCTGGTCAGCTGTCAGAAGTCAGACCAAGCTTTCTGGACTCAAGGCTGCTCCTCTGGCCAGCCTGCTCCAGAGCTTTCCCACAGGCTGCTGTGGGGTCAATACCTGGTGCTCTGCCTGTGAGCAGACACGTGCCTCTGCTACTGCGTGCACCCAGTGTGTGATCCCTGTGGGAGAAATAGGCCATCCTAAGCCTTTTTATGCCCCAACTTGCAGGGTTTTCATAACAGGTTTAGAACATTCAACATTTTTATCACCAAAAATGCCTGGCTAGTCAGTTTATTAGCAACCATTTAATATGCTTTTTTCAGCTAAACTGTTACCTTCGTTTTTGTCGTCCTTGCCTTCTCCATTGTTCCCTGGTCCTTTCTCATCCTGACTACTCGTCTACAATTTCATAGGTCTGCGTTGTCAGGTCCATCCTCTGTTATGTTGGTGAAGTCTCAGTGCCAACCATACTGTCGTAACCCAGAACACTTCACATTTACAAGGGGAAGGACTTAAGAATTTAATTTCTTTTCAGACTTTCTTTTTCAGTTCTGGACAACCGCCCCCCCCCCAAAAAAAAAAATAAACCAGGAAAAAAAAGGCAGCAAAAGTTGCAAGGAGGAGGAGTTAAAGGGAGACACAAGGGGCTCCTAATAGAGAGGGCAGGGCTGCAATGCTCGTGTAGTTATAATATAACATCTTGTAGCTGCCTTAATGAGGAGTCAGTTTATTTTTTCAAAAAAAAGGAATTAAATTTGAATGTCATTATCAAACATGCTACAACTGATACACCCCCTGCACACCTTCAGAGAGATCTGCCTGTCTACTTTTGGTAATGGAGAGCAGCCAAGGAGGTCTCTAACCAGGTCGGTCTCACGCCTGGTGGAGCAGCATGAGAGCTCTAGCAGGGCTCTCTGCCAGCTGGCAGAGCTTCAATCTAATAATCCCATACAGCAACTTCCCTGCAGTGCACTGCAGGGTGTTGTAAGACTTCATTAGCTTCGTCTTGTAGAGGATTGTGACTGCTTAAATAAAAGGGACCAGTTTAATGTTAAAAATTAGGAGGACATTTTTCACCATGCAAAACTTCCAGTTCCAGCTCAGAGAAGTCTCTCTCCAGCTCTCATTCTGCCCTCGGCTCTGCTAAGGAGAGGCATCTGCCATGGGCAATGGTACCAACAGGATTGCCTCGGGTGGCCTGAAAGCAACAGTGGTACACAGGTTTCTTTCACAGTCAAGGGAACATTTCACTGATTTCTTGAAAGAAATGTTAATTTTCTTCCTTGGCAACACTTTAGAAGCTGAAACTAAATGCAGGCCAGCCCTATTTTTTGCCAGAATACTTCATTCTGTTACAATTAAAACCTTTATAAACAGTCTTTTTTTAAAAGTAACAAAAAGGAGGTAAGAAGGTTATATTTTGGCACAAGTGAAAACTATTTCCATTGCAGTTAACAGAACAATTCACACTCAACAGCATTAAGCTTTTACTGCTATATTAAATAAATAAATGACACTTTAAATTAAAACAGTTAATCAACTGCTAGCCAGGCCAACCTTCCTGCACTATATCATGAAGACAATATAACCATAGACAACAAGGACCGTTTTGTCAAGAAAATCAGTTCTGAAAAGGAGAAGAAACCTCCAACTAACTGTGACCCATGAAATTATTCTGCATCATACCCTCAAAAAAAAACTCCAAACAAATAAAAATAAATAATTAAGCCAGATTATTTACAGGAGGTAGATCTGACAAATTCAGAGAATCACTCTGGTACCAAAGAAGAACACTTCATTGTAGTATAATTAAAAGGTTTTGGAAATTAGTGCAATAAATTACGAGAGTCACTTTCCTTCTTGATTTTGTCAATTCATGTCCATCAATTTACCAGCAGTCACCAAAGTACACTATATTTTGCATTCCGTAATACAAAAAATCTGAAAGCTTAGAAAGCAGTCTTGTTGACAGTTGAAAAGAAGACTTTTCTCAAGAAGGAAGGTCCTGAGGGAGCTGGCATGTGAATTTGCTAAGCCACTATCCACCATATTTTGAAAAAATAAGGCAGGTGAAGTTCCAGATAAGTGGACAAAGGGAAAAGAACCTCCATTTTTAAAAAGGGGGCTAACTCTGTTTTATCACATTCCATGTAAAAGTCAAAAGTAGCCCACTGAGAGCTGAATCATACCTAACTCATTGAACACCATTTGTGACTTAGTTAACCTGCCACTGAAGCAATGAGAAGGGATACATCAAGCCCAGGAGCTCCTGGCCAACCACAGGGGCAGAAGGGCCACTCCCTCCACAGCAGCCACTGCAGAGAAGATCACCTCTGCAGGTCTGAAGGAATAGAGATACTTGTCCCAGCTCTGGGGCTGCCCAAGCTCCTCTAAATCATGGCAGTCAGGGAAAGTCCATCGTGGCTGGGAAAAGGGAGCTGTAACACCCATTCTTAAAAAAGGGAAAGTGGAAGACCCAGGGAACTACAGAGACCAGTCAGTCTCACCTCTGTGCCCGGCAAGATCATGGAGGAGATTCTCCTGGAAACTCTGCTAGGGCACATGGACACAGAGGGGTGATTGCTACAGCCAACGTGGCTCTACTGATGGCAAATCATGTCTGACAGGTCTGGGCACCTTCTGTGGGGGTGACAGCATCAGTGGACAGGGCACAGCTACTGACATCCCCTTCTGGACTTCTGCAAAGTCTTTGGCACTGTCCCACACCACATCCCTGTCTCTAAACTGGAGAGACAAGGATTTGAGGGATGGACCACTGGGTGGAGGAAGAACTGGCTGGAGGGCCACCCACAAAGGGCTGTGGTCAAGGGCTCATGGTCCCTGTGCACAGCAGTGACCAGGAGTGTCCCAGGGGTCAGCGCTGGGGCCCATCCTGCTCAACATCTTTGTCAGGGACATGGACAGTGGGATCAAGGGCACCTCAGCAAGTTCACTGGCAGCACCAGGCTGAGTGGGGCACGCGGGAGGGAAGGGATGGCATCCTGAGGGACCTGGGCAGGCTTGAGAGCTGGGCCAGTGCAAACCTCATGGGGGTCAACAAAAAGAAGTGCAAGGTCCTACACCTGGGTCATGGCAATCCCTGATACACCAACAGCTTGGGCAGAGAAGTGGTTGAGAGCAGCGCTGAGGTGAAAGATTTGGGGTGATGGTAGATAAAAACCTCAACATTAACCAGTTCAGAAAGCCAGCTGTGTCCTGGGCTCCATCAAAAGGAGCCTGGCCAGCATGGAAAGGAGTTGATTCTGCCCCTGTGCTCTGATGAGACTTCAGCTGGAGTGCTGTCTCCAGCTCGGTGCCTTCAGAAGGACAATGAACTGCTGGAGCAAGTCCAGAGGAAGATACAAGGTTAATAAGGGCACTGGAGCACACTATACACAACCAGACAAAGTTGTGGTTGTGTGGGGACCTCATAGGAACCTTTCAGTATCTGAAGGGGCCTCAGGGAAGCCTCAGAGGGACTATTCATCAGGAACTGCTGTGCTAGAACAGGGAATAATGGGTATAAACTGCAAGAGGGAAAATTTAGGTCAAGTATTGGGTCAAGAATCTTTCTTGTGAGGGTAGTGAGACACTTGAACAGGTTGCCCAGGGAGGTTGTGAATGTCCCAATCCCATAATTGTTCAAGAGATTGGGCAAAGCCTTGAGGTGCCTGGTCGAGTGGGAGATGTCCTTGTCCATAGCACTGGGGACAGGGATTAGATATATTTCAGCCCTTAACATTCTATAACTTATGTCTAGAGGGATGGTTGGACAACCATGTTGAGTCAGAAACCTGCAGGAGCATGGAACTGTAGAATCATTAAATTTGGAAATTATCTTAAAGATAATAGATTCCAACCATTATACCAGCACAACTCTGCTGACTAAAAGCCATGTCCACTAGACTCACATTTACACATGTGACTCCACTGCTTCCCTGGGCAGGCTGTTCCAATATCTAAACACCCTTCCAGAGAAGAAATTTTTGCTAATATCAAATTTAAACCTCCCCGTCATTCCTCAAAGCCATGTCCTCAATTGCATGGAGCAAGTAGGACTGCCCAACAGTGAGGGACAGGCAAGGCACAGAAAAGCACTGTTTTGGGGTGAGAGGAGTGGCCCTGTTCCTCTTCCCATGATCCTCTCTCCTTTCCTGCCATCCAAGTCTCTTCCCAAGTATACTGGCTTATTGACTTCTGCCATTAACTGCAGGGGCTCTCCTCCTTTCAAGACCCAGCCAAAAAGGGCTAAAGAGAGCCAAAAATGCTGACTCCCAACCAAGGGTACAGCAGCTCGTATTTCTGCTGCCTCTAATATTCTTAATGACTTGTTGGTCAAAGACTGAAGAAACACTGGCTTGTTAATACTTCTGGCCCCCACTACCACCACACAGCATTTGTCCTTCTGTAGCCAGGATGCCTTCCCCAAGGCATGGTCTTTAAGTCCAGGCAAATGGTAAGGTCAGCTAAGAAATCCAGGTTTTGGGAACATTCACTCTGCAACTGAAAACTCTGCTCACTTTTTCTGTGTCTGTCAGGGTGCCTCAGTTTTCCTTATTGACACTCAGACTTTTAATTTCACCCCAAACACTTTTATCATGGTTTTATGCAGCACAAGCATGTCGAACAAAATAGTCATTACTTAATTACTTGATATCTAAATTGGAGAGTTTAGTCAAACATCTCAAGGTTTCATAATTATAGCCAACTTTATATAAACATCTGCTGGCAAACACCAGGCTTGCTTGCTTGAAGGAGATACACCACAAATGACAGGGGAATAACCTGGGGTAACAAAATAAACACTGTTGCTCATCTCAACTTGCTAATCTTCTGAATATTTTCATTCTCAAATGATTTTGACATGCATTTTTAAAATTCAGCTAGAAGTCTGTGAATCATTGGCATGGTGTACTTTGTTACTTTGTTACTACTACAGAGCAAAGATCGAGACAATATTTTTATCCTACTTCTGGTTTACCAAGAAATACTCTCATAAACATTATAGCATCACCTTTTTGCATAAAGCTTAGCTAGCAAGACCTTAGCCTGGCAGAAAAATGTATACAGTTAATTTTGTGTCTATAAATTTTAGTTTGCCTTTCTTTCCACTCACAGAACTCTCTCTTAGGTACAGCAAGTGCTAATTTTATGGCCAGCCAATCAGGATTTTTCACTACTGTGAAATGCCCCACAGAATGTGACTCCAGACACTTCCTCCAGAAAAAATCAGGCTGTTTTAATTGGCAGAAGAACCTTGTTCCTTTACCTTCTCTCAGTTAGATGGTGAAGACCTCCAACAAGTCTGCACCTAGGTCTCCTTACTGACTCCTCCTTCCAAGAGGCGATCTTAGCATGAGGTAGACATAGAAGACAAAACTATTCCTGACACTTCCAGACTCTACAAAACCTGTATATCAAATGGGAAAGAGCTTTTATGTGCTTTGGTTATCACAGGACATCTACAAGGGCAGTCACCTGCATGGCTGGGGTCCATGATGCTGGAAAAACTGGGTGCCAGTGCAGCAGTGGGTGAGTGTGAACTTCTCTCACATGATTCCTTCAGTAGAGGAGCCATGTCTTTCCTTCCCCAGTCATCCTCAGTGGCAGCTGAGAAGCCAGGACACAAGGCATTGTGCCAAGCTAATGTTTATATTATTCTTTGCTTTCCAGAAGCATTAGTAGCA
This sequence comes from Petroica traversi, assembly GCA_025920805.1. Lineage (NCBI taxonomy): Eukaryota > Metazoa > Chordata > Aves > Passeriformes > Petroicidae > Petroica > Petroica traversi. The sequence continues at coordinate 1,367,166 of JAHLSL010013733.1, forward strand.
AAATTATTTTATCAGTCAATTTCATCAACTCAGGATATCCTTATGCCCTTTTCTTGTTCATCTTTTTGTTGTTTGTTTCGCTGGTTTTTTTTATTTGTTTGTTCTTTGTTTTGGTTTGGGTTTGGTTTTGCTTTTACTTTTAGTAGTAGGGATGCTGTCCAATCTTAATCTAAATTTTCATTTTGACTCTGAATGTTAGTGTCATCTCAGTTCCTTGTATGTGATCCCCCTGCAGTCATCTGTTCTTCTCAATGCACATGGTGACATTTTTGTCTTGCAGCATCCTATGGAAACCCCTCATCACTTCTTTATGGCTCAATCCTGCCTCTCCTCAGGTGAACCTTTTCATGTCTTTCCATTGGGAATAGGAGACAAATGTGGCATCAAATTGACCTCTTATCTTTAGAGGAGATAGCTGTGGGCAATAAGTCCAAGTTTCTCCCTGACAGAGGTGCCCAGGTTCCTGGAGGGGTGTTTTTTGCCCAGACCACTGTGGCTCATGGAATATTTACTAGGCTCTCTCTGTGCCTAAGCAAGGGGACAAGGAGTCATGGGGTCCCCACATTGCTCCCCATCCTGACTTACTCCTATTCCATTTTATAACTCTAAATGAAATCGACTTTCTGCAACCTGCAGGATTGCTTACACTTGGTAAAATCTGTTATTGTTACAGAAAAATATATATGATCATATTTACTAAGCACATGAATAGCAATACACAAGAAAATATAGTATTTAATTATTACATGTCCAGCTGTTTCTAACAGCATTCCAAACTGTCCTAAGGAAGAGCTACAGCTATACATCCAATTCTCACTCTGCTGTAATCTGTCTCTGGTCACCATGGCAGGTAGTCTCTCTCGCTATTCTGTCAGGTGGGAGTCACAGAATCATAGAATCACAGAATGGTTTGGGTTGGAAGGGACCTTAAAGATCAGTGCTTACAAAGTCCTTTCAATAATTTACAAGGAAGAAAATTTTCATGTTTAGCATGGCTTAATGATAGTCCCCCAAAAGGACTAATTTCCCTAATGCCTGGAAACCTAGCAATATTGCATCAAGTAAAATTTTAAATTCCCTAGGTTTACTATGTCCGTAGTGCCTCAAAGTGGAGAGGAAATAATTTCAGCCTCTTCAGCCTGCTTTTACTCCATCTGCTGTGGCTGGAGAGAGAACTTTTTCATAAGAAAAAATAGTGAATATATAAGAAAAAGAGTTGGGTATTTCCACTGAGGCACAATTTTGCCACTGCAGTGTCTGGTAATTGGCTGAAGAGGCTTTGCTGTAGGGCTTCCTACAATTACCTGTCAGTCAGCTTAAACTGCTTCTTAGAACATTGTCCTGAATAAATGAACCTCTAGGTTAAATCTCTGTGATGGACACATAAGCACATGTTTATAGGAACAATTACAAATATCCTCATAAACTTTATGGGAATTCCTTAATGTTTGTAGGTTTCCTTCCATCAGCATTTCATTAGAAATGTGAATCTATGTAACAGTCCCTCCTCCACAGTACAAAAAACCTGGTGATTTCATATAAGATCTGGTAGCCAATTATTTCTTCTGTGAAGCTTTAAAAACATACCACCAATTTGAGTTACGCTCATGTAGGTAATGTGGTAATCTTTAAATAATTTCTCTCCATGTTGTAAATTAGATAACTTCCAGGTAAAAGAAGTCCCAAATTCATATGCAAGAGCTGATGATCTGCTACTTATAGGAATATATAGGGTAGGTAAAGGCATGAGTACAGAATGTGGTCAAGGAACTAATGACTGCAAAGAACATAAAATCCTTAGAGGATTTTTCTGGCCTCCATACTATGAAGGACAGAAAGGTTAAATAGCCCCAAGCACTCTCTCTATCAAGAAGGAAGGAAGAGCTTCTCAGCCTTAGGATTTTTAATTTTTTTTAATATTTTAGCATATTGCATGTCAAGGTGTTAAACCATCACCCACTGGTCAGTAATTTATTACTTTGGTTAACGCACCCAATTGATAAACCAGCTGGGCAGAATCCTTATCCTGAGTGTTAAAGCTCTAAAATTAAAAGGAAGCAGGACCACCGAATTCTAGTTTGATTAGAAGCTAAGATGACCCAAGTTCCTTTCTGATGAAAAGTGTATAAAAGTGCAGACTTAGAGTGTAATCCTATTATTTTATATTTAATTTAAAATGTTTTAAAAGTAAAGTACTCATTTATTGCAATATGTAGATTCTCAGCCTACCTGGTGAAAAAAATTTACAACAAAGCAGGGGGAAAAACATGAAAAAAAAGGAACTTTTACTGCTCCCAAAACTCATTTTCAGACACAAACATGTTTAGCTTTGCTCAGGCTAGCAGCAGAAATAATCGGAGCTGCCACCAGAACAAGTGCTTTAGCCAGAATGAGCTCCCACATGATACAGATGTCAAAGGATCAGCTACCACTGAATGTATGTAACATGTGGCTGTTAGAAAGCAAAGAGTGTAATATGTCACAGACATACTACAGCTTGGTATGGAAGGAAAATACTTTAAGTTTCATGTGACAGATCTCAGGAGATAAAAAATGACACCATTCTGAAAGGCAAAGCTAAGCTGTCTGGACTTTTTTTTCCTTTCCAGTTCAGTCAATGAACCTCCATGACCCCCTTCCACCCCCAAATCACTTATTTACACAAACTCAATCTGTCCCAAGAATTAATTTGTAACAGTGAAAGGAGAGCAGATTGTTATGCCTTTGGGTTTAGAACCTCCTGGTATGTCAGGGACATTTAAGACAAGTTACCAGTCTTTTCAGTAAATCTTTTCAGACTTACAGTTTATACTCCTCTTTCATGAGCTTATTTAGGGTTTTGGAAATGCAGTTTCACAGGTTAACAGCAAAACCTACAAATCCCTATTCTTTCACATTTCCAGTTGCTGCGAACCTGGGAAACTGCATAAAAACATGACAGGAAAATAAGCCTTGATTTCAAAGATATGAACCTGAAGACTTCTTACTTCTTCTTTAACTTGCTTAATTAATGCACCATTTGCAGTATTTCCAAAGCCTTGGATTTCAGCAGTGCCATGTCCCCCATGTCACACTAATAAGTAATCTGAGCATGCACCATCCTCAAATCCTGTGACATGTACTACACACTACACCAGGTTATGCTAGTGATTATGGCAACAACCCCTGAATCCTCAGGCTTGCTGATATTTAAAATTCTAAGTCTGCTCATTGCCTCTGCCCAGCCTCAATAAACCAAATGTCTGAGGATAAATAACTGCCAAGGCAGAGCAGACACCCTTTGAATGAGAAATACCATTCAAATTTAGAGAAGCACAAAATCCTGAAAAATAGAGAATTATGTGCCACTGTAAAGGAGGCAGAGAAAGACAGTATGTGAGTCTTTAACAAAAATGAAAACCTAATCATAATGCTGAGGCTATGGATAGAACATTTCATCCCCTTTTTTGTATTCTGTTCAGCCAGGCAGTCATAAAAATGACCTTTCTTGAATTCATGTTTTCAGAACCTTTTTCAAGCAGATGTTTATTTTATCTGCCTGGATCTCAGCTGGGCTTCAGCACAGATGATACCAGATGTTTTGCATTTATGGACTGCACTCTGAAAAGTCAAGCCTGGGCAGTATGGCAGGTGCCAGTGTGTGAGCAGTTCACCTTCTTCATCCCTGGGATTTTTCAGTGCTAAGTAAGTTCAGTAGAGCCTGCCAGAAGCAGGAAAGCTGCCTGGTTCCTGGGCTGCTGTTTGATATACATTGTCCAAGAACTCTGGGTATGGTTCAGAGGACCCTGTGCTGGTCCTGCAGCATCAGGGGAACCCTCTGACAGCTTTTTTTTGTGTGGGCTTCCAGCCTTGGCACTACACAAGCCTCTGAGCCATCTCATGTCTGCTAAAGTGGAGTTTTCCCAGCAATGTAAAAGAGTTAAAACTGAGACCATTTCCTTCCTTTCAGCCTCAAACTGTAGGTAATTTTCCCACTCTCTTTTGTCCAGAGTTCAAACCCAAAGAAAGCTGCCTGCTGAAAGCAATTAGCAATTTAGCTATTTAGCTTACCTAGTACCATGTATGAGACCATCTGAAATGGGCCATACTGAAAGATGTCTGTGGTTCAAAATCTTCTGACAGTAACCAAAATCAGGTGCCCATGGGGGGCAGGTAAGAATACACCCAGAGGATGCTTTACCCATATAATGTCACAACATCTGGTACCTCGGGGAGGAGAGCCACAATGAGCAGGGGGTGATATGTGTGCACTGGGCAACTCCAGGTGCATTTATCTGTCATTAACATATTCAGTCTTCAGACATGAACTCCTGCATCTGTGATAACCTGTGGCATAGAGTTCAAGGCTCAGCTACACAGCATTAGAGCAATTACAAGTGAGCAGGTGAAATTTCACTTGTTAACAAAGGTATGCAAAAAAGGAAGTTCTGAAAGAGGTTTGAATGTACACCAAAAGGTAAATGGCACTAAGGAAAAGAAAAAGAGAAAATTAAATATTGCCCTTAATAAAGTATTAAACTCTCTCTTGCCTTAGGTCCCTACTGAGACGTAGTGGAAATCTAGAAAGGTAACATTTGCATGTTGTTTGATGATGATGATGATGATGATGATGATGATTACTAGTACTAGTAGTAGTAGTACTACTACTACTACTACTGCTACTACTACTACAATTCCTCCTACAAATATCTCCTTGGGTCAGGTCAAAACCCTGGGATTAACCACACTAAACTGACTTAGTCAGCTGACATTTTGAACACTTTCTTGTAGAAAAGGTAGGGTTTTTTTAAGAACATTTAAGTTTAGGATTACAACATATGAGAGGGGGAAAAAGGAGAAGACACTCAAGAGAAAAAACTGAAAAATGAGAATGGTATAATCAAAGAAGAGAATGCAAATTCCTAAAAGCAAAAGGATATTGATGACACCTGAGAGTTATCACAATGGATCTCCTTCTTTTTTTAGTGTTTGACAGTTTCTCACTGTAACTATGTGACTGGAGCAGTCCCAGCAACAAAATGCCAGCAAGTGGAAAGGTGGAATGAAAGATGGGCTTTACTGACTTGTAATGAGTGAGTAGAAGAAGAATGGTAGAGAGACATATGCCGCTCCTAATCCACTTACCAGCCAGGATTTTGGCTTTGAGGAGATTTCTTAGTCTGGACAGACAGAGGAAGGAAAGTGAAGATGAATTAAAAGATGTCTGTTCATTCAGTTGCTTTGTGATGAATCTGAAAGATTTGACTGAAAGGTCTCATCTGGCCCTAGATTTTTCCAGTATAAGTATCTTGATTTGTTTGTGGAAAATGATAGAACACAGTTCTCAGAGCAGTCAAATTTTTTTGCACGCGGCATTTGAGACTGTAAAGTTGTTTTCAAAACATTTATATCCCTCTGGAGTTTTCCAGCCCTGGACCACATCTTCACATAATGTGTTATTATTGCTGCCATATCTGAGAGCCCGTAGGCAAATCCAAACACAGTCCAGAGCCAGTTTGCCTGCTTACAAAGAAGGAGCATGTACACACACAGACAAATGCACAAACAAGGAACAAAAATAACTCTGAAAACACATCGCTGCTGTCCCTAAGAGATAGTTGGCCCTTCAACAAGATCTTTTCACTATATTCCAGAGTTTAATTACATTACTATGGATGACAGGAAGTCACCCCTTTCATCCTTGTGAGGATATAGAGATTACTGAAGGATAGGCTAAAGACCTGAGTGTATTATAGCATTAACACTGTTTTATGCCCCATTAATGAACATAGTTTTAAGAGAATAAAAAGAAATATCTTTGATTGTAGATAGGAAAAAGATGTGTCAATATTTGAAGATATTCAGCACTAAGAGGAGCTCACAGAACTTGGGGGAGAAAAAATAAAACAGAGAAACTATAGGAAGCAGTCTCAAATTTTTATTCACATAATTTTAAAAAACACAAATTTATATTCACATAATTTCTGTAAAACTTCTTTGCGTTACAACCTGCCACTGAATTAACTAGTTCCAGAAAGAAACCATATACTTTCACATCAAATACTAGATGTCAAAATAATTGGGGCAGTTGTATAACGGCTGCTGTAGCATGGAGGAAAGAAAGTCTTTTTTTGTACACACTGTATGGAGCAGAAGGGTTATTTGTTTTTAGCTTCTATAATATTGTGAAAGGCTTTTAGTGTATAATGTTTCTGAGTATTTCTCACAGTTTATTAAGAATGCTGTGCTACTTCCTGTGCTTTCCCCAGTGTTTTGCTGACAGCTTTTCTGAGGCAGATGGACCTTGATAAAAGACCAGGGGAAAACTTCTTCTAATCAGCACTAAGTCATGAGCCGAATGAAATAACCATTTGGTTAGGAGCCATGATCCACATTCAGCAGGTCAAACTGGGAGCAGGAAGGTACCTTTTGTCCTGACCTGAAGGTTGTGACCAATGCAGCCCCCGTGACACACCAAGCCCAGGTTTGCCTCAGCTGAAAACACTTTTTACTCTCAGGTTGCAGAGTACCTCTAACCCCAAGATACCTGGAAAACAAGGTTAATGCCCCAGACTTGCTTCACAAAGGCCTATCACATGCTAGTAATTTTATCCACCAACATCATTATCCATGTTCAGCTGCTTATAACCCTGAGGTAAGTAGTAGCTTATTTCAGAGTAACATCCCATTCCCTAGAAATGTTTCATGAGGCACAGATTATTTGCTGAATGAAACCACTGTGCTGACCTGCAGCACATACGTGACTATTTCCACTCACCCTCTTCTGCACAGCACATGCAGCAAAAGCACAGAGTTTAAATTCTATTAAGAAGTTTACTCCAGAAGTGTGATCATTTAATAGGATCATGAAATTGCTTAAAATACACAGTGAGATTTAACACAAGAAAGCATAAATTTTTTTTTTACAGACACGCATATTTACATGGTTCTTTATTTATCAGAGGTTTTAAAGACCTATCAGAGGAATTATAGACCTATCTCTGCATTACCTAATAAGCAATTTTATTCTTTATTTAAAAAATCAGATTTGCAAAAAATAACATATCAGAGCACAGAATTACCTGCATATCTAGCTGACAAGTCCTAAAAATGAGGAAATAGCCCCTGGTAATTCCTAGGTATTTAGGATTACCATGGAATAGCACTAAAAGTAACTTGGCAAATGATTTAAGAATGCTTCAGAGTGTAATTATGGGCATATAGAGGTCATTGGGTAGAATATTCTTGCTGTGGTTTGGAGTTCATAAAACAGTGAGGGTCATACTCTAAGGTACTTTTAATTCCATTCTGTATAATTGAAATGGAAAAGTAGCAGCATGACCGTGATTTAACTTCTAGGTAATTGTAACACCTCTAATAGAATTTTTCCACTGAACAATGGGACAGGCAGGAAGTATGTAAAGCAAAGGTCAAGAAAAGAAAAAAAAAGATGTGAGTTCGAAGAACTCAGAAGAAGCATATTGTGAAATATTTTCTTGTCTTCAACAAATTAAGAAGGCAGAAACTTTTACCAAACTGCGAGGAAGCTTCTTTGTACTCATCCAGCAGGTTTTGTCCTTGCACCTGGAGTGCTTCCCTCCTGAGGCATACACTGACTGAAGCTCCTTGTAGAAAGCAGCTTTGCAAACCTACAGCTTGTCTCTTTGTTAAGGCACTGACTGGGGACTCTGGGAGTTTGTCTCTTTGCTGACACAAGGAAACAAGCTCAGTGCCCCCACCCCAAAACACCTCATGCCCTTTAGTCGAGTGCATGTTGAGATAAACACACATTTTTTAAAAAAAAAATCCTGCACTGGCCTGCAAAGACTCTCCCTCATGCTGGAAAACCCCTTTGTTACTTGCCAGTGGCATGTCCTGGGGGCTCCATCAGGGACCTGTTCAGCTCAGGATCCCCTGACCAGGCAAACATCCTGTGAAGGCTGCAGAGGAAGGATGAGAAATGCACCATGAGTCTGAAAGTCCCCTGGTCCTCCCTCTCCCCTGATGACCACGCCACAGGAACCATTCAGAGAGAAGCTTGCTTGCAAACAATTAAGAACCAAAACCAAGTACAAATATCAATGAACATGGTTTCCACTAATCATCTGTAAATGCTTTATTTATTAGGAAAAAACTATTACTTGTCACTGTGATCAAGGTTTGATATGAAGCCACAATTATAGCATTAGCTTTCATTCCCAAACACTAATGGATCTGGGACCTGACCTGCAAAATTCTGTTTAATTTTAATAACAAATACAAAAAGAATTGAATATGGAATGTGCCTTTTTTCCAGTCACAGGAGTTCCACTAACATCCAGGGTTCCCTTGGAAAAGAAATAGGTTAATCTCAATTTATTATAAGGGAAATAATTCATTACAGTAAAAATACAGTTCTGATAAATTACATGTAAATTATATTTTGTCAGGAAACTAAAACTGACAATCAAATAAAAATACCCTGAATAGTCATTATGGTAGCACAGATGTTCTCCTGCCCACATTTCACTTCGACTTTTTCTATTCAAGGAGCTCTAAAATAGATAATTGAATAAGAAGCTCTAACAGCAGACTACAGGATCTTTTTGTCCAACTCAGTCTCACAGATCTTTCTTTTCCACTCTTATTCACAAACCTGTTGTTCCTGGGCCACATATCCTGTATATTGAACATGGGGAATTCTATTTTAAAAAAATGTTTTGCAGAAATATAAGCTCTGCAGCTGTTATGGTGCCTTTTTTTTAACACTCCTCACTGCATACTATTAGCATTTCATGGAACTTGACTAAGGAGTTCAAAATGAGGGCAAATGTGAAGTTCTCAGAAGGTCAACTAATTCAACAGTTTGGAGAGAGTAAGTGTTCCAAGAAATCACATTAAAAGCTGTTGAAAGTGCTGAGTCAACAACAATCTTTGCATACAGTCTGCTAACTGGTTTCATGGAAAATTTATGCTTGTGCCTACAAAACCTTGCTTTTTGCTCCTGAGAGCTACTAAGGGGTCTTGTTTTAAACATGACTTTGCAAACCAGACCTCTGAAGTCATTCTGAAAGCTCCTGAGAGCTTCATGCTATTACTTGCTTAGGACTCATAAGATTAATTATTCTTGCCAGTTTGCTATGTTAACTGGAAAAAAACAAACAAAAAACACCAAAACAGAAAAAAAACCCCAACTACAACAACAAAATCACACACACACAAAACTCCAACAACAACAACAACAACAAAAAAAAAGCCCAACCTAAAGCAAACAAACCAACTAAAAACAATCTCTTAAACAAAGAAGCAGGCCCAAAGTTCCAGATTCCTCAGAAAAGCGTGAACTGGGAAAATGTCAAAGGGAATCAACAGAAATGTTTCCAATGGTCCAGACTGGAAGATGCATTTTTAAAATTAAAGAGAAAAAAATATCACAGCTAAGAGTTACTTGCACCAATGTCATTATTACTTACCTCTTTTTTGTGCAAACTTTTCCATTCAAAACTATGCAGCTGGAAAGTTTCAGCTGTCTTACCTGGGGCCCAGGCAGAACAGGGCCTTACCAAGTTCTGCCTCTGCGTACACGTTGCCCTCCAATACTGCTTCAGGACAAAGCTCAGCAACTTTACTTGAACTCTCAAAAAATTCTGTGACTGAGAGCAGAACTTCACCCTTCCACTCCAGCAAAGCTTTAAACATCCAAACCTCTTTGACATGTAAACCTCTCTCTTCCCATGACACAGTCTTCTGTCCTGCCCCATGGCACACAACCCAAAAAGAGTGTGCAGCTCATCATGGGCAGTCAAGGGATGGATGTCCCCCTAGACCATGACCACCATGTCTTTGCTCTCCACATCCCAGTCGCAGCATGACAGTGATTTAACTTCTAGGTAATTGTAACACCTCTAATAGAATTTTTCCACTGAACAATGGGACAGGCAGGAAGTATGTAAAGCAAAGGTCAAGAAAAGAAAAAAATATGTGAGTTCGAAGAACTCAGAAGAAGCATATTGTGAACTATTTTCCTGTCTTCAACAAATTAAGAAGGCAGAAACTTTTACCAAAACTAACTTTTCACTGCAGACAGAAAAACAGTTGCACAACTCACATGAGAGGACACTGCTCCTTGCCCCATGCTCAGTCCAGAACAATACTTGGAAAAAACTGAATTCTGTACATACTGAAGCCACGCCACATGAGCCAGACCTATCATCAGGAAGTCAATGCATTTGTGAACCCATCACCCTCAGCATTGAGTCACAGTCCAGAGAAGTCACCTCTGAAGTCCAAGAAACCTCATGTGTGGTCACAGAATCACAGGGTGGGTCAGGTTGGAAGAGACCACAATGGATCATTTGATTCAATCTCCGTGCTCAAGCAGGGATATCTCAGAGTACACGGCACAGGATTGCATCCAGATGGTTCTTGAATATTTTCACTGAGGTATTCACAGTCCTACAGGGAGCTTTGCACAGAAACTCATTTGGGGGCTACAGGCTGAGAGCTATGAGCCACACATCAGCAATGATTTTTCCTTATCTGCCAGACCTTTAAATGAGAAAAATCTCCTGTGCCTGCCTCAGCCATTAGTCAGTTTAGATGTAGTCCCTTACAAAAATGCTCTCAGATTCATTATTTCTGCTCTTTTTTCCTTTAATTGGAGTAGCTCATTGTGGCTAAATGAAAGCATTTGAGGTCAGATGACTAAACGGAGTAGCATTTTAGCTGTCAGCACTTCAATTTGGAAAAAAAGAAAGCTACAGCAATAAAAGTTTGAAAGGCTAAAATGGGTTGTTCCTAGGACAGAGATTCACTTTGAGCTGTTCCAGGTATTATATATTTCAAAATCTCACTCACAGCTATTTAATTAAATTGGCTTTTTACCTTCCTTCTGAGACATCAAAGTCCCAATATCTGTCCTTGAGCAGGAAGTCCTGAGACACAGGCAGGTACCTTTACTGAGGAAACATCAGGCTAAGTCCTAAAAAGCTCCTTTAGACCCTTCCTATCCAAAAAGCAGAGCAACTGAGGAGTCTTCCAGAAAATAATGAATTAATCTGATCCAGAAGACGCAATTCTTTTGGAATTATCTAAAAAATGGCTGGGAAACATGTCATGTCTGAGCCCAATGGTACAGCCCCAGCTTGCTTATCCTAAACATCAAAAATATAATTTCCCAAACTCTGTTATTTGTAGCCTTGTGCTTTTAATGAAAGGATTCCAAAAGAGCCTCCAGAATTGTGAGTCTGTGTTAGATTTCCAGTCTTAAGGACTTCTAGGGATAGCTGAAGAATATTTTCCTGCTATGTCTGAGAAACGTGTGTGTCACAAATGGTTAATGTAAGGAAAGTAGGTTCTTGCACTTCCTCCTGGGACTGAAATTGTGAGATTTGCAATGTGTGGCTGAGGGGTTCATTGCTGGCAGCTACTCGTGAGTGCAGAGGGCTTTGCATACACTGGTCCTTGCTGCTTCTTGCCTATGAGCTGCTGTGCTTTTTTCAGTAATTGCCTAAAAAAGCCTGATTTTAGGTGCTCTCCACAGCAGCAAGGCTGTCACATGCTGGCTCAAAGGTCTGTGATCCCTGTGGCAGATAAGTGACCACTGTGATGTTTTTCCTCTCATGTTTCATTACCAAATTACCTCCGGATACCACAGTTCTCAGAACATTTCCTGCCAGAAATAACTGCAGCCCAGGCTTTCTAGAGTACATAGGTGTGTGCTTTTCTACCACCCATTTCAGCCTGTGCATCATCCGTAAGAGCTACCAGGGAAGAGCATGTGAGAGCTGTCTCAGTGCGTCTTTCCTCCTTGTTTTACAACCTGGAGCTGATGTGAGGATATGTCACAAAAAGGGGAAAGAGGAAGGCAAAGCAGAAAGCAGCATGTCTCCACTGCACAGCCTTGGCTGCCAGCACTCGCTGGCGTAGGCACTTCCTGAGCCAGAGCTCACACCAGGCTCTCACATGTGCCTATCTGCCATGGACTTGACTAACCCTTTTTGTGACCCCATTCATATTTTGGCCTCCCAAACATCCTGTGATGACGAGTTCCCCAATTTAAGCATGCATTGTGCAGAGAAGGACTTCCTCCTCTTTGTTTTAAACCCACTGACTGGTATTTCCACTGGGTGTCTCAGACTGTGAGATCCCCGTGAACAGTCATTCCCTGGTCATCCTCTCTGTACCATTCATATTTTTTTAAATAAACTTCCTCAATCTTTCTCAGCCCTCAAAGATCCCTCCTCTACTGAACACAACTTACCTGCACCACAGAAAAGCGCTCAAAAATCTCAGTTCAATTAAACAAAAGCTCTGACATGCTTTTATTTCTTCTTTGTTTACATAAATTCCCAAGTTATTCATTATCCTCAACTAAACCCAAGAAAGCTGACAAATATGAGGCCAGAAGTGTCATGCTTACATCCTCAACTAAATTAGGATTTCCAAACCAAAAACAGAAGAATTCCCATACATACACACATGGACCACACTGGCCACCTTTGGGATTAAATGTCCCAAGGGTTGTTGCAGCTTGGGTACCAGAAAACAGCATTGATGTTTCCTTGATCCTGGACAAAGATCGCAGTCTGGAAAACTGTCCATGCACTGTTGCAACCAGATATCTACACCTGAGCACTTCACCCTCCAGACCTTATTCTAGTGCCTACCACCACCCTGTGCAGTCAGTGCACACTCAGCACCCTGAAACGCTGAGTCCCAGGGAAAAATAGGCCCCATGACATTAAAAATGTTTGTCAAATAAATTGTCCATCAAGGGTGAATTAGAGTGGTATCACCATGGCAGTAAACAGTACTGAAGAGTGATACTTCAGAAGCATCTCATTGCAGCCACAGGAGCAAAACAAAGGTATGCTCCATCAATCAGGAGCACCATGGGAATTCACATATTTGCAGCATGGTTAGGAGAGATTCCTGGTTTTATGAGAACAATCACAGACTTTTTAATGCTTGACATGTATTTAAAACTGAGCTTTGCACCTAGTTTCCTAGTTTCCCCTCTTCTGCTTGGAAGCTGAAAAGTTGTGAATATTATGACCTCAATCTCATTTTATAGGAATAAGGTCATGAGTAACGAAGGAATGATTTTCACTAGAGCAAAATCATGTGTGTAGTGTGTTTGCATGCATGTATGAGCATAGAGAAGAAAAATCTATTTAAAAAAAGATGCTTACAAATATCTAATAGCAAGAAGAAAATACTGTGTCCACTGAGTAGAAATTAAACTCAAAACAAAAAGTAGCAGACTATTTTAAAACTGTAACTGTGTCATTTTGAATCAAACAAATCAAGGTGATACCCGAAGTGCAGTTAAGCTTATCTGACTGTTCAAACACAGATGAATAGTACATTTGTGTTAATTGTTAAAGTGCAGCTCCTTCAGGCACCATGAAATTTCCAGCCGGAAATCCCCAGCCGGTTTATGTCCCATTTGGAATGTTTGCCAGATCACTGCTGTACTCAGCACCACACTTCCTCCTCTCAAGGGCAAATCCCCCCTGAGAATAAGCATCAGGAGGCTCCTGAACTTGCAAGGATGGGGGCAATGCCCTGGGAAGAAGCTTCTGGTTCTGCTCCACCTGGTGCTGGCAGTGTCCCAGAGGTATTCCAAGAGTCCAGGGCTGGAGGTGGTGGTCCCAGTACATGACAGCACTGCTGGGAACACCTCCAGCATGAATGCCTCTTGTCATGCCCATCTCACCAGTTTGCAGAGCAGCCCTTCCAACACCTCCTCAGAATGAGCTGCCTCACAGGGGAGGCAAGGACACTCGTGTTAAGACTCCTTCCAGGAGAAATGAAGCCTCTAATTCTGTATTCCATCAGATTCCAGATTATACTGAAATGGTTATTGATATCAGGACAGGCAGAAAGTGGGAGAGTGTTTGGAACAGCCCAGGTACAGCCACACTGTGTCCACAGCTGGGTGGGATGCCCTTCCTAATACACTGTCTGAGGCAGGGTCTTGCTGTGGACCCCTGACTACCCATCTGCTCAGCCAGGCAGGGACCCCTGAGCAGGTCACACACAGGGGACAAAGGCGACATCAAGGTGCACTGTATCAGACTCATTGCAACTACCTCAGAACCATATTTTGACATAGTTACAGTCATTTATTCTGCAAGGCATTATCCTGTGTTTCACTTCTGCTACTTAAAAATGTAGCTGAGGCCACAATTAACATGGCAAAAGGGAGAAGATTGCTATGCAGATCAGATCCCCATCATTAACCTAGTGAGCGATAATAAGTGAGGTTAATAGAGCTGCTGAGAGAGATCTCAATGTGATGAATGTAGATGAGATCTGCATCCAAACTTCACAGTTTCAGACTGGACCCAGCTGAGCACACCACTGGGACTGGTGCATCTCCAGTTCTGACCCTAGTCCCCTCTGCCCTGAAGTCTCTCACTGTGCAAACTGTCCTCTCCATGACAGGTCTATAACACACACATACAGATGCAGGAGAAGCACTTTAAACATTTCCTGCTGTTTCCATGCACAGGAGAATAGATTAGTCCCACAGATATAGCACCTGAGTTGAAGCTAGCAGACCAAGGTAATATAAATACCAGAGCAATCAGGACCAAGGGTAGGTGAATATCAAAGTCTGCTGATTAATGATTACTCTGGTTGATCTTGCTAAAATTTTATAGAAATAGATGTTATTTAGGCAAATAACCCATCTTCAAGTCAAAATATTCCTCATATGACAGCAAGTTTAAACAGGCATTATTTACTATTGTTTGGTTCCCAGTGAATCACAGTGTAATTTCCAAAATCTCACTAATAATGTGTTGGACTGAAGTAATAACTCCCTGTAAATACCAAGCAAATAAGGTGCTTTACATTTCTATCCCTCCTTCCATCTGGAGAGCACTCAGCACTTTATCTACCCTCACTGTGAGGCCAGAGGAGAAAAAAAGAATTTTGAAAAAATTCAGCTCTAACACAGACAGTAACTTATTTGTAAAAACATAATATGAACATATTTTTAAATGGATTTATTTTTCCACTGGGATTTTCTATTACCATATTTCTTATAATTAATATTAGTTGCAAAATATGCTCCAAGTTGATAAGTTTTAGTAGTGAAGAGCCTTAATAAAGCTTATGCTAAGAGAATCTTGAGTCACCTTGATCCTTCCCCAAAGACAGAACATACTGTATCTAGGGTAGTACTTCCACAATGTGTTTTCAGTTATTCACTGCAAAGCTATTAAAATAGTTGTATATGGCATAAGATTGCATGAAACAATAAATCTCCATCAGTTTAAGTAGCAACTATTTCCAAGGAGAAATCATAGTTCTACTGCCTTTGGGTCTGTGAACATCCCAAATATTCTAATATTCAAATGACAAGCAAGAGGTTTCAACCAAAAAAAAAAAAAAACCCAAAAAAAAAAAAAAAACACCAAAAAACCTCAGATGAAAACCTGTTTGCCTTCCAGATTGATGCCAGAGGGAGATTTAAATCATTCATACCGAAGTGATCAATATTCCACATGGCACTTCACAAAGGAATTAAAGAAAATCAATTTCCTACAGACCTTCCTATTCTGAGCTTTTTTATAAGTCAATGACAGCTGAAGTGTTTGCATCGTCAATGAGGTCTTTCAGCACATACCTCAGACACTGCACAAGACCTCTCTTGGGAGGCATAAAACAAACTCACTTATTCTGATGTGCACACTTCAGAGCAACAACAAGGAAGCATGGCTGCATTACATATCTCATGCATGCACACACATATATCTTTTTTTTAAACTAACTTGTATTGTGCAGAGTAACATATTTTGCTAGCACTCTGAGCTTAGCTGCATTCATGTGGAATACCCCAGACTCCATAGGAATCGAGAAAAGCAGAGGCACAACTACGTGCTAGACATTTTAAATATAAGTGGTAGAGTCTGAAGGAACAAAGGAACACTCTATGAATTGCAAAGTATAATATGGTTGCTCTTCTCCTCTGTAGTAGCTACACACACCCTAAAATCAGAAGATTTAGCTTGTGAGGTCTCCAGTCTAAAAGTGTAATTTAGCACGGCAAGCAGCAAATTTCACTAAAGAGATATGCAGAAAAAAAAATATGGAGAGAGCCTTACTCAGGCTCACTGCCTGTAGGAATAACTAACCAATAACCCTGCTAAGAGGTTTCCCTTCCTGTGGTGCCCTCTCAGGAAACAATGTCTGATGGGACCGTGTCCTGTGGGGCAGCCCTGGCTGATCAGCAGCATCTCCCACAGACAGCAGGAGTCTCCTGCTGACAGAGAGCACAAGAGTCAGAGATCTTTACATTCCCTATTCCGTACTGGGAGGAAACTCCAGTTGTACTCACACCCCTCTGCATCCTCCAGCTCTCTGTGGGTCCTTGTTTGTGATCCTCCTCCTGCTGCTGGCATGCGGCACATATTCCCCTCCTGTGATCTGCTTTTTTCACCACAGTTTATGAAGACAGCTTGCTGTGTCCTGGATTAGTTTGTCAATCAAAAGTTCACTGTCACAATCTCAGAAAAATTTAGGTGGTTTTTTTTTTCTCCTTCGTATCAAGCATATTAGTCTTAAAGGAGCCCTGTGCCAACTCGGGTGCTTCGTGCAATACCCAGGAAATTTCTAAGGTTTAAGCCTCAAGGTTGTGACAAAAAATTCCTGTTATAACTTGACCTGCAGCTAGCCCACAGCTCTGCAATAGCTGTGTGTCTTGCTCTGTTGGTAATTTTTTGTCCCACTTGCCAGGTGACTCTGTGGTGCTGTAGGAGTAGAGGGAACAGGACAGGAAGCACTTCAACTTGCAGAAAAGTTCAAATAACACTTGTGTCATGTATCCAAAATGTTGTCCAGCACAGGAGCTACCCCAGTGAGTGCAGCCCTGCTCTGCCCCAAGGCAGCTCTCTCAGCCTGGTCAGGTACCCAGCAGGGCAAACAGCAGCAGCATTGCACCAGGAATCTCCTCTGCAGACACCAGATAGGTCCTGCTCTTGTGTCATTAGGTTCCCTTGGGTGAAGGTTTCAGTATTGAATGTATCTTGTCACAGCTGAACCTTCCTTCCATGCCTGATGTACCATATTTTTCTACCCAAATTTTGGTAGAAAAATGCAGCATAGAGATGCAGAATTGTTGAAGTAAAAAAGCCCCCCAGACTCAACAGTAATCAAATCAGAGTGTGTGGGTATCATCTCTACCCCAAAGTTTGGTGTTTGCACTGTGTGTTTATGCAAACTGCAGGGTTCAGGTATTTTTCTAAAAAAAAAAAAATACAATAAAAGAATATTTGCAAAAATAACATTTTACATAAGAAAAGCACTCACCAATGGCCACACCAACAACTCAATGACTGCATCCAGACACTTAACAGGAGCTTTACAACATAAATATTCTTAGGTAAAATGACTCTTTGGGGAAAAGCCCTTGCTGATACTACTGCACTTCATTACAAAAGCCTGACCGTCCCGTTAACTGGCTAGATGATCCAGTCATTAAAATAAATGAGCTGCACTTTTGCAGGGCTAGAAATTCAGGAATCCATACTGCCCTATTATCTTACAGTGGATAAGAGCCCGTAAATTATGCAGACATGTAATTGTAAGCCAATAAAAGAGGGGAAAAAGAGATAAATCCTAAGGAGTCTCTTGTTTCTTTCTTTTTTTTTTTTTTTTTGCCAAAAATTATTATCCATCAGAGTGTGGGATACACGTTCCTCAAGAAGCTCTCCAAAATTAAGCGCTTGAGACAAGTCCTTCAAACATTATAATCAGTCAGATTAAAGGTTTAAATGCTTTTTCTTCTTGAAGTGAGTAAATTAAAGACTCATCCAGGGGAACACAGATATTCCTGCAGAAGAATCTCCTACCATCCTTACAATTTGATTACCATTTGGTTGTTTTGAAAGGGAGGCGAGGCAGGCTGGATGCTTGCAAGGCAGCCTATCTAATATAAGCCATTCCCAAGACTTGCAACACAAAGTGACAAATGCAAACCTAGACAGAGCATGTACTAAAAACCCAGCATGTGCTTTGGCAGGAGGGTCTGCAGGCTGGCCCAGCTGCAGGCACATCTTCCCCCCCACATCTGGGTCCTTCTCTGCATGTCCAACGCCATGAGAAAAGACTAAGGGTAAGAAAATTCTCTGCTCTTCCAGGGAATATATGTGACTATTCGTTACACACCTCGAATCAACAGCTTTAGCTCCTAGGTGCCTGCCACCCAAGCCAAAGGACTAAAGTGATTATTTCTAGTTACAACTGTCCAGACTGTCCACCAAATAGATATATATTTGGGCTAGAGCTGGTTTTGAAGCATTTTATTGTGAAAATTTCACAAGGAAGGAAACCTGACAATAACCTGCTATAAACAACTCATTTCAGGGAATGTGACTCCACAGAGAAGAGGATTGTTAGATACTCTGGTGAAGGTAAGATTCTAAAAGTTATTGCCTGTGACTTCAATGTATATTCCTGCTGCTATTTCTTAATTGGATTTACTACTAGCATGTCCTTTTGTTCTTTTGTTTTTCTCAATCAGGTTTCTTACTTGAAATTCACGGTCATTCACATGAATGAGGAGAAGTTAGGGCCTCTTGTACAGAAGAGGATGTAGGAAATGCTCTTTTACTACCTCTTCAGAACTTGGCTCTGAATTCCTAATCCTGAATAAGCTTTTTCCTTCTTTTTAACCAGACAAAGCACAGATCCAGGAAATGTAGGTTATATGGGTAGAGCAGAGCTATGTGTGCTCTTTGGCTAATCAAAAATTCTTTGGGCGAAGTACTTGAGGCAACATGTGCATGACTAGGAAATGATGGGCAGGCACATAAATATGCATAAGTGTATATTCAGACTTAATTTCTCATATCCTGTGGCTGAGCATTATCAGCCATGGGGTGCGGGGGTGGGGAGTGGGAAGAGAGGGAATAAAATAAAAAGAGACATGGGTCTGTTTGTTGCCTGCTATTCAGTACCACCTCTGCCCTGAAGGAGAGTCATTCAGTCTGCATTCTAGGAAATGCACAATCCAAAGAGAAAAATATTGTATATATTTGAGAGCAACAACCCACACTGAAGTGTTCTTGCATCGCTTAATAAATAGCAATTATTTGTACGCTATCTTCCATAAATGAAAATAAGCCTTCCTAATGAGGTATGTAATATTATCAAGGTTTGTTGAAAATAAGTCTTCTGGGAAGTATCAGAAATGCACATCCTATCCCCTAATTCTGGGAAATCACTTAAGTCTGATTTAGCTGACATTTGTCTAACAATATATGGAGGCAAATACTTTACGGTTGTAAGCATATTGGAAAGATCATGGTAACTTATTTGTTCCAGCAGTGGTCAGAAACAAATTATGTTCCAAAACATGTGTTCCTTACCTGCTTGTTTATGGCTATCTGACATGCAGAGCTAAATACCCTCGCTTCCTGTTAAAAGAAACCTCATTTACAGAGCAAAGCTCACTTTTAGGTCTTTAGGCACAAGCAAGTTGAACATGTCTCTGTAAGTTTACTCTCTGGCAGGGCAGTGATGTCCTCGAGGCTTTACAAGATTTTGTGCAGCTATTGCTGATCAAGCCCTCAGATGCACAGAGAATGCCATTTTGATAGTGTTTGCTGAAAGACCCTAATGGCTGCCAGGAGGTGAATTTCAGAAGGAAAGACAATAACATTCCTCATTAAAACACTGGATTTGCCGTGCTCATTTTAGATTCAGTTGAAGGAGCAATGAAATCACTTTCCATATAATAAAAAACATTTTTGAGCTGCCTTACAATGCATTAAATTGCAAAAGAGGTCAAGGCTAAGCCATTCCACCTGAGAGTTTCCACATATTGCAAAAGAAGAGACTGGAATATTAGTTTTGCTGGAACTGGACTTTGGAGACACAAAATCAGGGTGAAAGGGTTTGGAGAGGAAATTGGGGAGAGATAGGGCTTTCTGAATGCCTAACTCCTTGGAATTACAGTCTTTGAATTTACTAAGAGCTGTACCCAGTGTGTACTTTTACTCATTTGTTAAAAAAGGGGTCTTCATTAACTGAAAGGATAATACCAATAAACCAAGTTCATAATCTGAGTCTGCAAATAAATTATACATAACCCTCTAAGTTCTCTACCTTACAGTCTGTAATTACTCAGTGTTTCAAAAATTCCTGAAGAAGCTGGCTAAAATTTCCAGCCCTGCACAAAACAACAGCTCAGTACGTTTAGGAATTTACAGAAAAGTGTGACAATTACGCTACTACAAAAGACCAGCAATGAGCTCACAAGACTCCAGGGATTGTTCTTTCTGACTTAATCCTGATTCAAAAAATTGGCAGTGGGCAGTGTAAAGACTGAAGAGAGAATGAAAATGAGTCTAGGAGTAACTGATTGCTTAAAATCCCTTGAGAATGAGAAGGCAAGGTAAAGCTTCAGTGAGATGGAGGAAATGTCTAATTACACATAAAATATACATAAATAAATACATAATTGTTCTGGTAGGGCATACACATAACACGAAGGAAATGTAAACCCATCTTTTAAATTGGGTCTCTGTTTATGCAGTGAAGTATCACAATTCTTTTCTGTGGCACTTGGGAGCTGATAAAAGGGATGGAACACACGAATAAACCTCTCTTTTTGGTAGGCTGCCACTGGAGCAGGCATGACCATCAATACAATACAGAGTTCTTTATAAAATAATAAAAAATAAGGATTAGAAAGATTTAAAGAGGTTTTTCCAAAGAAAGATTTAAAAATATTTGATTAAAAGAAACTGCTCATCTTTGCTCTTTCTCTGTCCAGTTTTCCCCTCAAGGCTGAAAGATCCATCATGGCACATCCATTCTCCTCTTTCTCTGAACTGTTGTTTGTTTTTTTGTCAAGGAATGATGTAGAACATTTATGAAGCGAGGGCTCGCTGTTTATTTTTGTTTGCACTCTAAGCCTGTCATGCTCTTCTCTGAAATCCCTGGCAATTCATTTGCTCTCTGTTTTCCTATCTATAAATTACTGGGTAATTATTGGGTAAATTCTAGAAATTTTATTTGCACTTTGTATTTCAGGGCTTTGAGGATGAAGTGGGGATTATTTCGAAGTGCTTTTTCCTGTTTGTTTTCAAGACCACAGAACACCTTGAACCTGGACTGCTTGTTGTTTTTCCAGTAAATCCTTCCATGCTTTTTAGCCGAGCATTATTTTACCTAACTGAGGGATTGGACCGCTCTATTCTTGAACTGGAACAGGCTATCATATTCCCTTCAGAAGTTTTTATGTATTTCTCAGGGTTAAGTTTGAAGCTAGTTCAGGTAAGGGCACTGAGGGCACTGTTCATTTGCTGTGGCTACATCCTGCAAGTACTTATATAGGATTCTTTCTTCTCTCTGTATCAGGAAATAGGTATTTCTGTTTCCAGTATCTCCTGATCATGTAAACTGCAACTTGATCAGATTGGCTTGAGGCGTTACTACCAAACAGCATACTGTGCACTTACTTGTAAATACCTGGATTATACATTCATCTGATATGTGCAATAATAATAATTAAGTGGACAGTAACTTATATCAGAGTGAATATTTTTATGAAGCTACTGACAGAGGTCATCACATTAAATGGCACATGTTCCCCAAATAACAAACCAAATCAAAAGTTCAAGGGGCAGATAAGCCTCGGGAGCATTTGAGCTGACTGCTTCTTATATGCAGGAGTTTCACTCCTCATGCATTTGAGATGTGCTAGCTATTCAATTACCCAAATTTTTAAATGGGAACATCCATAATCCCTGACATACAAATGCAGTAAAATTCAGACCTGTGTGGTGTCAATAATCAGTCAGTCATAATTCCACCAGCTGTGCAAAAACATCATCTTCTCAAGGGCAATCATCCACCATCTCAGGAAAAACTTAACACCTACTCCTTTCAAAAAAAGAAAGTTTTGAGTCAGCTGTTTGCTGTCTGCACTGGCTTTGGTTCTTGTTCTAAAAATCTCCCCTTGCCAAGAACTAAGGTAAAATGTAAAGTCTCCATATGGTTATGATGGAAATTTGTGATCATTAATATTGGTCATATTATGAAGTGCCTTGTGTTTCACTGATAGTCAAATTGTGCTGCAGACAGAATGTCTGACTTGTATGGACTGAAGAAGTGGTACCTAAGCCACTACAGCTGAACCACAAAAGCCCGCACTGATCAGGGAAGTAGCAAGGATTTTAATGTAAATTATTATTCAAAAGAATAATATATGATAACAATATAATAATATTAATAAAATGGATTCATTATCATAAGTGTAAAATCCTCTGACTTGCAATTCTTGCTCCATTTTGAGTTGGACCTGCTACCCCATAAGGCAACAGACATTACATCACAGACCATGGCTGACCGTGATGTTAATGATCAAGGTGAATGCCACGCAGACAGCCCACCCTCTGGAAAAGTAGCTAACCACTCTGCTCTCTGGGTCCCAAGAGGAAGTCTGGTCAGTCCCTCCATGAAACAGGCATCTGATAAAGGCAAAAAGCGCAAAGAAGGCTAGATCAGGATTTTCTTTCCATTAATGGTAATATCTTTTCACCTCCTGTCAGTCCAAAACCTCCTAGTAGAAGACAGAGTCAAGGTCCCAGACCTGCATCACTACCTTTACCAGCTCCTGTAACTCTGAGAATAACTGGGAAGTCAGTCCCTTGAGACGGGAGTAGCACAGAGTCTGCTGTTGGTTTATTGAACACCATACACAGCACTAGAAGCTCTGCATTTACAAACAGTCATCACTTCAGATATTAATTAGTTGTTATCTCCCAAATTTACATCTTCTTGCTTCATCTCAGCACATACACAGAGCTGTGGGCTATGGAAATCTCCAGAGAAGTCAGCTGGCAGACTAACATAGAGATGAAATTTACACCTAGGAATGAAGAGAGAGGATTGTTGCCATTTCACTGGGAATATCAAGAAGGCCTGGAGCAGCTAAAAATATGAGGTCAGAGCCATCAGGGAGCAACAATATAAGCCCAAGCCACTGGAGAAGGAAGACACAAGTGGGTTAGGGTGTACTCAAGGTAGTAGATCAAAGAGATAACTTGAGAATGAAATTAGTCAGATCCAAAACTAAATTAGTAAAAGGAGGAGCAGGCAGACACAAAGACTGAAGCAAGTCTAGCGTCCTTTACTATCTGCTCTATGATGTCGTCTGAGCTTACAAAAGTTACCTTGATTACCATGGGGATATTGCAAGCAGGTCACCAGCAGAGATGGTGATGTTGACACGCAGAATGATTGTATCAGAGGCACTGTTTATTAAATAAAGTTGTATCCTCTGCAACTGACAAGGCATGGCTGCCACTTGCCTGTTCTCTCCATGTTCCAATAATACGTAGGCAGGGATTGCAAGAGGAGCCCAGGAGCTTTGAAGCTGAGATGCTTTGCTTCATCCTGTAGGCACAGAGTCAGAGGTCACTCACTGGGGGCACTCAAAGGAAGATGTTCCACGGGACAATGAGCTGAAAAGAGGCCAAGGAGACTTCCAGACGCTTCACAACATAAAATTGTCTCTAAGATTTAACAGCAGGTCTCTGTAAAAGCAAAGCTGTTTCAGCCATATCTTTCCAGTTTTGACATACAGTTAGATAAATCATATCCAGAGGTGAAGCAGCAGCCTATATCAGGGCCTCCTTTTCACTCTGTCTGTAGCATCCAAGGAAGAAGGGTTGAACTGAGATCATTCTTTTAGTTCTTAAAACCTTCTTTGTCCAGTATCCTGTTCATACTTCACTCTAATCATCTTTAACTGAGGTATAGAAACATCTCAGTTATCTGAAGCCAATTTAAGAAACAAATAATTTTAAAAACAAAGCAGTAAAACAGCTTTCAGAGATCACAGAATCATTTGATTGGGGAAGACTTCTAAGGTCATCAAGTCAAACTGTTTTAGTCTAGATTAAATGAGATTTATAATCAGGCTGGTCCACACATCCCCAGCAGCAGAAAGCAAGGCTTTCACTGCAGAAAATGCCCTGAGAAAAGACACCCCCCCCCCCCCCCCCCACCAGTCATCAAAAGCCTGAAAGAGAGAGACCACCCCTTCAGGGTAGCTGCCAGGCTGGGTCAGAGGGGATCTTTTAGGTCCCTCCACACATGCTTGATGCAAAATTTGCCAGTGAAATACCTGCCCAAAGTCAGGAAGATGCTTGCACACCTGGCTAAACAGAATGCTGGTGAGAACTGCACTTCTCAGGGATATTGTCCCAACAAAATTATGAGCTGCTTCAGAGCCAAGAGCCACCCGGGCAGATCAATTGCAAACATTGTAACAAAATTACTGCAATTTCATTGTAGTGAACATTACTGCACTGACTGCTCCAAACCGGGGATCACAAAAGAAGGCAGATAATAACTTAGGCAGACTGAATAGGAAACACATTTTTCCATCTTACCGCATCTCCCTCTCTCCCTCCCCCAGCTCTGTGATATGCACAATCACACCCATGGAGATAACCTCCATTTGACATTTCCATCTGTAAAAGTCCAGTGAGTTGACTGACAGGCTTCTCACATGCCAGCACATGTCACAGCAAGAAGACAGAAATAGGTATGTGAGCACTTCTGCATTTCAGCCCCATCAGTCAACTCAGCAGTGATGATGGGACCAAATGAAGTCTTTCCACTCATTAGATTCCTGTGGTCTGCTGCGTGCCAGGAGTTTGACCACAACTCCCTGGCGTATGTACATGGCTTCTGTGATTCCCAGGTGGTCTCTCATCAAAATATATCCCAGGCCTGGATCTCGTGAACTTTCAAGAGCAAATGACACCAACAAAGCTCCAAAAGTGGGCTCCAAAAGTGATTATTTCTTTAAAAATACATAGGTTCTGGGGTAGCAATAAAAGTTGGCTAATAGCCAGCACTTCTGGAATCAGAGATAAGAAGTCAGAGCAAATCTACCTTGTTTTGTTTGGGAACAACAAAGAAGGAAGATTTTTCTTTTTTCTTAACCAAATGAACTTTAAAAGTAAGACCTTAAAACCCAACAATTTTCATTATTTTCAGATAATAAATATTATCGCTTCCACATTTAACCTAATCCTTAGCCTCTCTGCTGTCTCCCTTCCCTCTTCTGGACAGCTCTGCTCTGACACCCCTCAGGACCAGCCGACTGCAGGACTAAGGAAGTAATTCTTACTGTGCAAGCAAGATAAATCTGTTTTCATCAAAGCCCTTTTTTTAATGGATTTTAATACTATTTTATTATTTGATTCCTCAAGAAAAACACCTTGAATCAATACAGGAATAATTAAGGGACCTGGGCACTGATTTG
Organism: Petroica traversi; assembly: GCA_025920805.1. Classification (NCBI taxonomy): domain Eukaryota; kingdom Metazoa; phylum Chordata; class Aves; order Passeriformes; family Petroicidae; genus Petroica; species Petroica traversi. Next base: position 1,392,424 of record JAHLSL010013733.1, read on the forward strand.
ATCTCCAGGCACGAGAACAAGGTTTCTCTGTTTCCCTCCCTTCTTACCACACTGCTGGCACAAAAACATATGAAATGTGCAAAGAGGATTCAAAAGGATTCAATAAATCAGTAGAAAGACTTGTAGGTTTTTTTGTTTTTTTGGGGTTCTTTTTAACTTGCAGGATGAAATATAGGGAAAGGACAGCAAAAAGCAGGGAAGGAGAACTAGGAAAAGGCAGCAGATGTTGTAAAATATCTACTTTCATGTTCCCTGTGCACCAGAAATGTGCAGACGTATGTTGGCAGAACTACAGTCAGAGTCCACAGCAAGGCTGCATCTTACACATCTGGAAGGTATTTGGCAGGGTGTAGAGTTCAAATGTTTTCTGCTTCAGCTGATTTCAGACAAACCTCTCAGTGACAGGCTGAGCTGGGAGCAGCTCAACCAACAGGCTCGTTGAAGAAGTTGTTCCCTGCAGTTCCAGCTCGCCTGCTCTGACTGCTGTCGGGAGCACGCATGGGGCTGGGCTCTTCCCTTTGGCTGAGGGTGCTAGGAACACTCAGCAATGAGAATGATAGTAGAGGAATTAGGAGGAGAGCAGGCAGAAGAAAATGGCACTGCAACTCAGCAAAGCCTGGCTTGGTATCAAGAAACAGAATGTACTTGGATGAAATCCAGGGTGTGAGTTAACTGGAGTGCAGAGCGAGCCATTCAGGAAATAAGAAGGTCCTGGCTGCACAGAAACACGGAAGGGTCACATTAGAGCCCATGTGCTGCTTTTTTTTCTTTTCTTTTTCTTTTTTCAGAAATCCCTCTGTTTTAAAAATAAATAAATACAAGGAGAAAGAAAAGTTCAGTTTCCCTGCCCTAAAAGAAAAGCCATCTTAAGCCAGCAGGGAAAGTGAGGCACATTGCTGTGTCTGGGACTGCCTGGCATTGCACTGGCCCAGTATGGGAGCTTACAGCAGCCACCAGAGGTTAACTCTGCTTTGGTAAGAAGTGTTTCTCAGCAGGAATGCACTTCTAGGATCTCTTTATACTCCAGCTGGCACAAACTAGTGCCTGTGACCTACCTGCTGAGCTTAGTGAGGAGAGAGCAAGTCCCCAGTGTGGTGCATGATTTACATCATCATGATGAGCTTTCCAGGTGCAGAACACCTTGCAGTGACAAGCCTGCCCAACAGCTTGGTGTGACCAGCTAACCACTGTGCTAACAAAGTCCTGCTGATGCTGCAGATCCTGCAGATCCTGAAGGTGTGGAAGGGCTCATGGCAGAGGGAGGCTTTCCCCACCTCACAGCACAGGTTCTGGCTGTGCCACTGTGGGAACCAGCAGGGACTCCACTGATGAGGAAGGATATCTTATGCGACAAGGAGACAAGGGACAAGCTTTACCCCTGTGAGTTGCCCTTTGACCACCCAGAAAATGTTTCCCTCATTTTCTCTGGAGTCTCAAGTGCTTGACACACCTCCACTTCTGCCTTCACCTTCACTGCCCAGAGCCATCCTGGAATTAAAACTAGGAAAGAGAGGGGGAAATAAGATGAACCAGTATCCAAAAGCAGCATGCCAAGACACTATCACTGAGTAGCACTGTCAGTGGCAGGAACATTTTGCAGAACAGTTCTTGCAACACCTCCACCTGCAGCTCCCCCACTCTCACCTCACTATTTTTATTTGTACTTTGCACTCTCTGACAACACACATACCCAGATGCAGGTGATGTCGCACTTCTGTTTTCTTCATTCCACTTTAAAACTTGAAAAGCAGCAATATTTAATCACTCAAATTGTTGCTAGGATCACAGACACTAGTAGGCTTAATCCACACAGGCAGTAGAGAGATGAGGAACTATAAAGACCCCATGCTGTAACACCTCTGCATGGCCACTGCAGTCATCTCTGCCACCAGTCCAGGTGTCTGGATAAGTAACCCCACTGTGGAAATATCCAGCAGCAAGGTCTGGCAGCTGGGCTTGTCCTCAGAGGGTGTTTCTCAGCTACCTGTCAGCCCAAGCATCAAGTCTGCACTGACATTTTCCCTGGGTCAGCATTTCCAAATATTTTCTCATCCTGACCCTACCACCTCCCTCCCCCAGGCTCCTCCTTCCCTGGCTTCCCCATGCCACTCCACCACACACCCTGACAGCTTCTCCAAAACAAACATTCACTCCCTCCCCTTCCCACAGCTATCCATGCCCCAGCCAAACTCACCCACAGCCCTCTCATTCTGGTGCTGACATGGAGGAGCTACACTATTTCTTTGGCTGACATTATGAGAAGTTCAGTCAGGGATGAAAAAAGCCCAGGAGAAACTCCCAGATGTTTTATAAAAACGTGAAATGACAGCAAGTCGGGACTTTCAAACTGCTAATTCTAGACACCAAAAATATAGCCAAGGTGAGGGAAGAACCCACACTCATGGCATAACAAAAATTGAAACCTAGAATAAAGTTAAAATTTATCAGGTTGTGAAGACAGGCTGAGAGAGCAGGGGTTGTTCAGCCTGGAGAAGACAAGGCTACAGAGAGACCTTATGGTACCTTGTAGTATCTGAAGGGAGCCTACAAGAAAGATAGAGACGGACCTTTACAAGGGCATGCAGTGATAGGACAGGGGGAATGGCTTCAAATGGAAGAAGAGCAGGTTTAGATTAGATATTAGGAAGAAATTCTTTTCTGTGAGGGTGGTGAGTCACTGAGACAGGTCACAAAAAGAACTTGTGGGTATTCTATTGCAGGATGTGCTCAAGATTAGTTTCAATGGGGCCCTGAGCAACCTGTTTTAGTGGAAGGTGTTTGTGCCCATGGCAAAAGGCTCAGAACTCGGTGGTTTTCAAGGTCCCTTCAACCCAAAGCAGTCTGTGAATCTATAACTATGGTGACTGGAAAATCTCAGCAAACTGAGACCCAGATAATTAGTTTTTTCCTTACACATAGCTTTATTAGAAAATACACATTAATCATAAATATAAAATTCACTTCTCTTTTTCAACCTGTTGTACCTAGCTTAGCAATACCAACATGACAGGTTTCTGTGTAGACGAACAGTCTGCAGAGGAGAGGTGGTTTAACCATGATGTCCAACTGCTATGCCTCAGCTCAGTAGCTCACCTCCCTATCCCAGACCAAAGGAATAGAGGAAAGTAGTTTTGAAATGGGAGAGTACCCACTGGAACCACCTGAAATACCTTTTTTTGGTTTCTGTGTAAATACTCTGAATTTCAAAACAAACCACAGGTGATGCCTGGTGATGTTTCACCTAAAAGAAGCAAAAGCAGCAGCAAAACAGGGAACAAGCAGCAGTCCTCCAACCTTGCAGCTGTAGAGAGTCAAGTCAGTGGCAGGGCCCTGGGGCAAGGATGCAGCATGTATGATTCAGAAATATATGATCTTTCCCAAAACCAGGAAGGGGGAGAGAGGTTTTGAGCATTAGATCAGCTGTTTCCCTCAAAACTGCTTCAGAAAAAACAAAATCCCAGCAGACTGATGTGCCTGAGCTCTCAGTCACAGCACAAAAAACAGAGTTATTCCACCTTGGCAAGGGTGGTGCTAGCAGACCTGGGGTATAATGATCTGAGAACATAAAGCAACAAGGTCTGTAGACAGAGAGGAATAGGTTTTACTAGACTCATTTACACAGTTAGAAAAATAAAACAGACCAGGTTTCATCATGCAAGATTTTCTCAAGTTTGAAATGGAAGTGGCACTCCACAGTGGAGAGCCATGGCCCATGGCAGCCACAAAGAATCTGACAAAATAATGGGATACTAAAATTCACTGAAATACTAAGTAGCAGGATGGGTGTTGACTAGGGGGGTGAAGAGGGTATCCAGCGGCCTGCCAGGGGCTCTACAAAAGCTGTCGGGAATCAACCACCCCATGATGAGCAGAGCAGATCCTCCCACAGCTGACCAGGCTGGGACCAGGAACCCACGTGCCTGGGACACCAACAGCTGAGGATCAAGCACTACCCAGGTTCCCAGGCTCCTAGGGATTTCCCAGCATATCAATGGCAGCTCACAGCCCCAATGGAAGTCCTGTTTGTGAGCAGAGCTACCTGGCTTGGTGAGGCTGCAAAAGCCTCACTTGTGTTAAGGCTGAGCTGGGAGCCTGTCAGCATTTACTGCTGCAAAACACACAGCTATGGGGCCCTTTGGGGGTTTTAGAATATGGCAAAAAAGAGATAATTTCATTTTTTTTTCCAGCGGTTCACAGAACTTGCCACAAGACCAGACAAAGCAGCATCTTCTTTTTGAAGAGTATGAAAGCTCTTATAGTCAGCCTCAAGCACACTAAGGGAAATGCTCTCTTCCTGCTGAGACAAAGGTCTGATGGTACATGAAGAAAGGCCTATGCTCCCTTGGAGAAATGACAAACCCCAGTGCATTAGTATTATTCTGGCTGAGCAAAGACCACTGCAGCTGCCCTGCTTCATTCTGCATTCTCTTTTTTGTCATCTACACAAAGGGAAAGATGATGAAAGCCTAGCCCAGACCTGCTCCCACAGTCAGAAGTCAAACAAGAGTAGGGAAGAAGACCTTGTGCCTGATTTTGAAAGACTACTTAGAAAGAGATCTGCCATTGAAAGCTGGAAAAGACTTGGTCTGGTAGAAACAGATCTAAGTATGTATTGTTGGATGAGGGGATGAGACTGATTCAAAAATGGAGGGAGGAGACATCATGTGGTAGGATGGAAACTGAAATTTTTGCCATGGATATTAAACAGTTTCAGATATAGGACTGAATGCTGCTTTCTGTAGCAAGAAACTGTAGCAAGCAAAATTAGAAAATTATGAAACAGTCAGAAGTAATACCTAAGTTTCAAGGAAATGCAGGAATATGGATATTATCTATGTATGAAGAGTCATTGTAAAATAAGGAAAAAAGCTACACTTGAGTGAAAGATAAACTGTTGAGTTGCATGCCATACTCTTTATCCATTGTCTCTTCACAATAGGTTTTTTGCTTTAATGAAATCCCAAGAGCTGATGAAAAGGAAAGGCAGGCTGCCAAAATGAATGAGGTACTGTCATTGCAGAGTGGCCTGAGTTCCCAGTGCTCAAGCTCACTTGCAAAACTCAATACCTCAGGCAGGAGTTACAGCTGATGTCTGGTTTTCACTAATATGTGAAGCTCAAAAATAGTCTCTCTCTGATCAGATAACAAGAAGCCAGTCAACTATTTTTAAAAATTATATATCTGGTGTTAACCAACATGAAAATAGAACCAATTTCCTTTATGTCACAGGGGCTTTGTGGGAAACCAAAAGACATCAAATTATCTCACTGTCTGTCTTTTATCCCTCACTTCTCCTAGGATGCTATCAGCAGTGATGCTTCATGCCACATCCTCTCCAGAGGCAAAAACTGCCTCAGACTCAGCTCAGGAAGAAAAGCAAGTGTCTGAAATGCTACCATTGATCTAACCATCCTTCTTCTTCTCAAAAAACGATGGGGAGACTAGACCACTGGTTTCTCTCCAGCCTTGCTTTGGCAGTCTGCACTCTGGCCAGCTGAGGCTCATCTTCAGGACTTTGTAGGCAAAGAGTGTTCTTCTGACAGTGGAGCACTGACACCGTGGTGTTGGTACCTGGTACCTGGTCATTTGCACATTGATTGCCCTACAGAAAGACTGAGAAATTGGATATGTTGCTTTTGAGAGTTGCCAAACTGCAACTTAGGAGAGAAAATGGATCCATCTCTCTGCAGATCTCAAAGATGGAGATAAGATTCTTCTCCTGGAATGACAATGAAGTTTTCCCATCACAGCCATACCTTAGAGATGAGAGGTGTAGAGGGGAGAAGGGCAGCTGCACCAAGCTTCAGTTGCCTCCGGCTCTGGCTTTGGCTCTTCTCCACTCTTAGGCTCAATGAACTCAGCCCATAGTCCCAACAAGACTGGAGTGACTTCCACAGAGAGACACCTTACATGTGATTGCTACTGTCATTGTTTGCTTCACATCCAGTGCAGATCTGTGCCACACAAATTTGCCCTCTTGCTTCAGATGCACTCAACCCTATCCACTCCTGTTTGGAAAGTAACCAACTGAGCTTGGATATGAAGAGGAACTCTTGTCACAAATCAGGGTTTCCTTCACCTTTAGACACAATACCTACACATGCATGAACATGAGAAAGATAATTAGAGAAAATGCAAGACTACAAAAGCAAGGTTTTTTTATTACCATCCATACCACAGATTTCTACCTTCATTTATTAACCTAACCTGGCGCTATAATCTAGCTGAGAAAGAGTTCAGCTCATATAGCCCTGGCAAAGTCTTCTCTGCCTTGCCCCACATGGCCCTGGGTGCTTGATGCCATCCTGCAAGGAGGAGCAGGATGTGACATCAAACCATGGAACAGCCCAGTGTCCTGTGTGCTTTTCTAACTGATGTCAGATATTGATGGTTTGGGGTTTGTATGTACTACGTCTTCCAGATCATTTTCCTTGCAGTGTCATGAGGGCTGTTTTCATTTAAAGCATGCCTCGCTTTGCTATTGTTTAACCCAGTCCTCTGTACTAATACATTTTTCCATGTTAAATCACTTAGGATAATTTTTACTGAAGCATAGTAATCTAATAATATAATCTAATAATCTAATAATAATATTATATTATCTAATTAATAATAGTAATCCAGCTTTTTTACCCCAATTGTTGGCCATCATCTTACACACAGAGTATTTGCTTTGTAAAGGCAGAGGTAACAGACAGAAAGTTTGCTGCAGGAGTACCTGAGGTACTGTCAAGGAGCAGGACCACAAATCCTCCCAGGGATGATGAAGCAAGATGACAGCAAGACCAAGGCCTCATCTGGCTTAAAGGAAAATCTGTATCTCTTGCATCATTTCTACAATGGATTTTCAACATCATTGTAAATAATTGCAACCACTTTTGCCATAGGCAGACCCTTGCTTTTTTGTTTCTGCCTTTTTTTGTTACAGAGTCTACGGAAACAAATTCATGGGCGTGACACGTAATTACAAACAAAGCAGCAACCAAATATTTTCAGAGGTGACCAAAATTCATCTGTTCATAATTCAGGTCAAATAATGCTTTGTTAGGCAAACAAAGCCAGGTGATAATTTTTAAATAAGGCGTGTAAGTATTTTTAAGGTATAAAAATTAAAATATTTCATTTGAGGTGAAACATAACACACTTGGTATCTCCAAAGAAAAATTTTCCTTTTTTTATTACATTTCACTGGAAAGAAAAAGAGTACCCAAACTCTAGTGGTTTGCTTTTCTCTTCCCTCCTTGGCAGCTGAAACATAGTTCAGCCCAAACTCTCATTCTCAAGACTTTCATATTCCTTTTCCACAATTCCTATTGTCCAGTTAAGTACTTTCCAATGGATATAACTTCTAATCAGAATATAGCTTTATCATTACATGAACCTCAGACAACAAGAAGGGACCATATCAAATTTGTTTTACTAACGAGCTTTATCAAGCAGCTAAAAAAAAAGTGAAGAGAAATCAAGAAAGGGAGCACTGAGAAAGTTTAGCTACATATTTTCACTTGTGAATTATTACTTGATAACTTGATATTTCTATGCTTCTATGTAAAGTATTATGTGCTGTGACCCCATTTCTCTTTATCGTTATCAGATATTTGCAACGTCATTGACATCTCTGCAGTCTTCCAGAGATACTGCAGGCCCTATGAGTCCCTACCAAAAGGTCACTGACTCCTTTCACCTTCCCACATATGGGTTTTCCAGAGTCTCAGATCTTTAGGAGCTGCAGAGAATGGAGAACATGAAACCAATTAGAAAAAAAGGGGAACAAAAGTATATTTTAGGAAGCTGAAGCTACAGAGAATTACCCTGCCTCATTAGCAATAAACAGCTTTTTCTGGCTACATCATGGCTATTTGAAAAAGAGAGACAACAGGACTGTAACAAGCATAGGGGAGGATATAATCTTTATTTGAAGTATTAACTATTGATATGGAGTTCTCTGAGGGCCTGATCGGATAGCTCTCTCACCCTACAGATGTACAAGCCGTAGCATGGACCACCTCCTTTGGGCAGCTGCATAGAAATCCTATTCCATTAAAACATCTCAAACATTTTGCATCAGAATGAAAACTGATGACAAACATTTTTGAGAGAAGAAGTCACCATATTGCAGTCTGAACCTTTGTTTAAAATAACTACCAGGAAAGAAATGGACTGAGGTTTAAATATTATTTTACCTCATTCAGAAAAGGATCTGAAACCAGGCCTCCAGCACCTCAAGGGAACACAGTGACGCACAGGCATGCCAAGCTCCAGGCTTTGCAGGGAAACCCTGGTGTGCAGACAAGAAACCCTGGTGTAAGTGCTACGGTTGAGCGATCCAGCTTTCAGGGTGCACTGCAATAAACATGGTGCAAAGGCTACAGGGCATAGTACAGGAAAGGTACAGACCTTCCCCTGCTTTGTGCCTGTGAAGCTGAAGAGCTTCAAACTATTATTATTTGTGTGAGCGAAAGACTTTGCACACCACCTCTTTTTTTTCAAGAAAAATATTTCAGTGAAATAACCTGTTTATTAAGCGTCTCTAGCTGCCAGAGAGAGAAGTCTAACCTCCTGCCTGCAGTGATAAGTCAGCCAGAGGGTGTGTGGGTCTGAGCTCTCATGTTTGAACACCTGGGATACCAGGGTGGAAGTGCTGCTGCAAAGGGAATGACAGTCCAACCCACAGTCAGCTCCCTCTTTCTCTTGCATTCCTACATATGGAGGCTTCAATTTTCAAACCTGCTCTCCTTTCCCATGAGGAATAACTGACCTTATGACTCTCAGTCCTGTTCAGGGAGCTGGGAGGCTACCCAGGAGATGCACGTTGATTTCCAAACCTGTCAGCCTCCCCTGCAGCAAGGTGTTGTGCTTAACCTGTGAGGCAGCAGGCAGATGAAGACCTCTGGAAATTTCTGCTTTATCTGGAGAGGAATAAATTGGAATATATTAACAGTATTGAACTTAACAGTAACACAGGTTTGGATAACAGACAGCACAAGCTTATGAAGTAATTGATCAGACCACTGCAGCTGCCTGATTGACAAAACTGCAAGCTCAGTGGAACTTAGCAGATGTGAAACAACAGTACAACCTAAATTTGACCTCACTGCTGGGAGGCAAGCAGGGGACCTGTTTTGTCGCACTAAATGTCTTCAGCAATCATTTTTCAGCAAATGGAAGCTGCAATCCCCAAAGTAGGCAAGTGGTGCAGTAGAATTAGGTAATTTTCCTCTAGACTTTAGATGCATTCATTTCCAATGCATGGTGTGATGAAACAGTAATTGCATCAGCTCCACACAGTCCCTCTCTATAGGATTCCATGGGCTGGAGCTGATTCTGTGAAATCAGTGAATCAACTAAGCAGTGCTTTCCTGTACCAGCTTTTCTGTAAATTTTCCTCTGGGAGGAGCTTGGGGTTGCAAATAAACAGTTCAGTTAGTACTGATGAAGAAGAGGTGGAAATGACACGCCACAGCTGTCAACTAATCCTGTTCTATTGTAGGATTCTTTCTTTCAGGTTTGGCAGCCCACACTAATCCCATCACTTCTTTGGGGAAGTGCTCTTTGAGCAGAGCATGGCAACCTGCTGAGCAGCATCCGTGGCAGAAACAGCACACAGCTCCTCTGTGTTAAACTTGCACACAGCACAGGCTCTGCCCCTTCAGGATAGATGTGTGAGAACAGAGATCCATACTCTGTTGGATGAAATATTTTTGGGAGCAGTGTTGTAGCCCCCTGTTGATCACACTCAATGAGCAATTACAGGCTGTGGGAATGAGCCAGGGCAGTGCAAAGGAGCAAAAGCACAGCTGGAGGTGGAATCTCATTCTTTGGAAGAAGATAGTTGGTGGAGGCCTGGGGAAACTTCTCACCATTTGGCTTAGGTTCTAACTATCTGGTTAAAAGTCTGGCTTATTAGGGCAAATTTGGTTCTTTCCTTTGATCTTCTTGATGGGGAAAAGCCACAAAGTGAGGAAGCTTTCAAATAGAGCTGTGTAAGGCTTGTCTGTCTCCCATCAGGCTGCAGCATGGTGTTCAAGTTACCACTTTTGAATAAGTGGTTCTGTGGGATCATCTGTTTTCCAGTCACCTGAACATTCTGGAATCAATAAAACCAAAACATCCTAATATTATGTTTTTTACTGCGATATTCAGTGCTCTGCTGGAGGAAGGTTGTCAAAATATTTTAAATAATTAAAGTATCTTTTCAGAAAAATGCTAAAGTATTCTACTGTTCCTCTTCTTTGTGGAATTCCAGGAAAACCAACCTGATTTCATAGAACTCTTCAATTTTAATGGAAACGCTTGAAATCTCTTTCTTCAGCTGGACGTTTCTATGTCCTATGAAAAGTGTCTGAAACTCTTTATCATACAACTCCAGAATAATTGCACTAAGCTTGGAAGCTGGAAGCATCATATTTCAGATACTGATTTCAAGCATTTGACATAGCCCTTGATAACTTCTTGGAATTTAATTATAGTACATACATAAGAGAAGCAGCTCAAAAAAATTATGTCTGAGATGATAATTCCAGCTGCAGCTAAAGCACAAAGTTTCCTTTGAGGATTAAGAGTTAGCCAATCCAATTTATCTTTCTATATGCCAAAACCACTAGATCTCACCCGGAATTTTCAATTTCTCCCATATACCCACCCATGCATCTTTCCTTCCATTTTGCAGGCTACATCTTGCTCATCTACCTCTTTACTAAGAAAAACCACAAAAGCCACATTCTCAGCAGCACTATTCTTAGCATTTTGCTTCCCCTGTAGGAATTGCACAGTTCATGTTACCACAAAACAGACTCACAGAAACTCAGATCTAGCTGCAGCTAGATTTGAGAATCGAGATTTGAGAACCAAGTTCTCAACAAGTTGCATTTGATAGCTACCTTTGTTCAGACGAGCTGCATACTACAAAGTCAAGCATTATGTTCATTGACACGCGCACAAACATTAGAGCCAACGGGAAGCAGTGACATTTAGAGCTCATGACAAAAGCCACAATAGAAGTGGTGAGATTCCAAACATTCATCCCATGTCAGAGTGCAGCCACAATTAATTGCAGAAGAAACTCCTCTCCAGAATACAGTTTCTTATATTTCTCTTTCATTCCTCACCACCATCCTTGAAAATGAGCCACGACACCTCTTGCTGTGGAAGGAAAAGCAGTACCACCTGACATACCAAGGGAGTCTGAAGCCAGGTTGTCCTCTCCTTCAGCTTGCTCCATGTAAAACATTTTGGAATATTTGTGTGGTAGACTCATGGAAGGATACAGCTGAAAATAATTTGGAAAGCTACAAACTTCTTACCACTGCTTACGGGATATATCACTTCTGGGATATGTGTTTCTCAATGGTTCTTAAGAACTGGCATCCTCTTCCTGCACCATCACTACAACCAGGAAGCATTCTCTATTTTAAAACCAGAAACTTCTTCACTGCTATTTACAAATTGCCAATCCCTTCTGCAGCAGCAGAACATTTCTTTCTTCCATCTTCATTTTCCCATTCTGCTGTTGACACAGCTCTTCAGTTCTTTGTGCATCCTCCGAGGGCTCACACTGCTATACTGGCACTTTTCCCACATCCCTCTGCAACTGGAGGAAAATGTCGCCTCACGTTCACTTTTGAAACTAACTACACACCCCAGAATACCTTTCCTCCAAAATCCTTTCTATTTAGCACTTCCCTACCTGTTCCCATTGATCTCATTGCTTCTGAGAAGGCAGAACTTTGCACTGTCTTTATTTACACCTTTATCAGCCCATATCTTTAAATCACTGACATCTTTTACAATTCAAAACCCTTCTGAGATATAATCAGAGAACTCTAACCTTGGTGTTAATCTGAAAACTTAATGAACTATTTCTACTTCATTAAAATTTTGAATAGTGATGGACAAAGACCAAACTCAGACAAACCTCTCTCAACCATCTCCAGTTTGATTCACCAGTTCCTCCCAGAGTTTCTTGATACTGAATTCAGCTACACTTTCTCTATGATTATAAAAATACACTCCAGTCTTCCATATCTACCTGTAGATATGAAGATTAGAAGAAATAAAGATGTCACTAATGAGGGATGAGATTTTCTCAAACGCAAGTCATCATGCCTAATACAAGATAACTGCAAAAACCCATGCCCAAGTAGCCACCAACCCAAATGAAGAAACCTTCCATTTACATGCACTGGTAGACACTGCTTTCACTTTCCTTCAGAGTTTTAGCACATTTCATCTTTAATAATTCTGCAGACACAAGCCCTAAGGTACTCACACAGTTCTTCCTCACAGCAAGGAAGAGAGACAAAAACCAAGCAAGGGGAAAGTAGAACATCAAGAAGAGTTAAGATATCCTCTAACCACTGTGTCAAAGTCTAGAGAATAGTCTTTGGTGAAAATAGCTACAGTTGTTTTATATTTGCATTGTAAGTAGCATTTCCGGTTCTGTTTGGACTTTTGCACTGTGCCAGTTGTTTAAGACATGTCTCTTTCACAACTGTTCCTCCCTAATTTAGCATTAAAACAACTTCTTCAAGTAGGTTATTCCCTGAAGCATTAAACACAATTAAAAAAACATCAAGAAGATCAATGCTCATTTCTAGGATAATCTGATATTGCTCCACCAATTGTCTTATCTCTAGCTCTTCCTCATAATAGTATCTCTGTTTGTTTAAAACCTGACAATAATTAATTTAATAATTAAATAATAATTCTTTGAGATTGCCTTGAACATCATTGCTTCTGCAATAGTAATTGAAACTCTTTACAAGGTAACTGGAGTGAAATTATACAAAACCTAAGGCTACAAATACCTGATTTTTCTATGATTAATTTCTTTTTTTGTAATAGATTTTTGATGTCCCTTGGTCAAGGCTTCTGGTCAGTAACAGGTTACAGTGCTGGCCAGACTGGCTCCTGAATGCTGCACAGGTGCCCCAAGCAACTGCCCCCCTGGCCCCCAAGCAATCCAGATAAGCTGCTCAGGCAAACTTAGTCCCCCCTCACAGTTGCCTCAGGTAAATTTCAGTACTCCACAATTCACCCACTCTTGCTGTCAGCACTGCAGCATTCACCCATTTCCCACGTAAAGACTGGGCGAGATGAGGGAGTCAGTCTGCCCTTCCCATTTACTGACACACCACTGATCTTTGTCCCAAAGGCTTTATAGACTACTTTGAAGAAAGGCATGAAAGAGCATAAACAAACAGGGGAAGGACACATGGACATCAAAGGTGTCCAGGGCAATGAAGATAAGTTCGAGTAATGATGCATATCTGCCCTTGCTCAATTCAATGGTTTTAAATCATCTGAAAAATCAGCTGACCTTTGAACAGATTTAGGTATAATCACATTGTGTGTGGTTTGATTTTCCTATGTTTAATCAGATTTTTCTTTTTCCTCAGAGATATTCCAGCAGAAGTAATTTTGACTGGAAACTACATGTAAAAGGCCAAAGCTTTTGACCTAGTTCAGAAACATAAGTTTGAAAACAGCACAGGGAAATTCAAGGGAGGTGTGAAGAAATGAGCCATAAGGTGCCAGCCCAAGGAAAGAAGGGAAAAAAGTCACAGAGATCAGATTGGGAGCTGGAGATATGGGGATGCAAACCCAATCAAATCCTGTTGAAAAAGCAGCCCTTGTGTCAGGGCTTCTTAGCAGCAGGACAGCAGAACTGCCTTCTTTTTTCCTACCAGAGATATATACAGAGAAACCAGAGATATTAAAGAGAGTGATGTCTTTGAATATTGCCTCTGACAGCACAATACAAGAGTAAGGAGCCTGGGGAAGAAGGCTAGCACCATGAATTTGCAAGCCCAGTGCTGCATGGAGCCCACAGAGCTGTGAAGAGCTCTAATGAATTACAAGCTAGAGAGAAGGAACTTAAATAACCCATAAAGTGATCCTGTCTGCTGTGACCTACTATGTAACAAAATTAAGATTTAACCTTTTCTGTAATTTCATGTAGATAACTAACACCATCTAATATAGATTCTGCTCAACAGAGCTCTCTACTATCCTGTCTTGCTGTGAAATCATATTATTCCAAATGTTTGACTTCATTACTACAGCAGACAGAGCACCGCTGTTACAGTACTTTTTTATGTGTGATGCACAAACCATTGCTTCTCTGCTCCCTTTACTATCCTTTTTCATTTTCTCCATCAGGCATAGAGTAACAAGAAACCCTGCTGTTGTAATTTACTCTGCTCAGTATGCTATTTTGCTTAAATATTTTTCTTTCATATGGCATCCCAAAAAATACATAAATATGAGAATATTACTATGGTTGAAAAATCAAGCTAGTTAGGTAATGTCAAATTGGCAGACATTCAGCATTCTTCAATTACCCCCCTTGTACATATGCATTCTGGCATAGCCTTTAATTAACGTAATCTTACCATTTTTTTCTAGTGAAAACATGTTATTAAGTACCCAGGGTGAGTGAGGACCCAGTTCAGACCATTCTACCTTCTCCATAATGATTAACAGGCTTATTTTCTATAATCCTCAAAACCCCGCTCTGAAGACAGACTAATTAATTTCTGCCTGTTTTCTCCCATGCCACTGCAATACATGAGTGCTTCAGAAACAACATGTTCATTTTCAAGGCAGCCTGGGGAGATGGGCAAGGGGTAAGAAGGTGTGGGAAGCAATAATTTTCATTTTACGAGAAACAAGTCAAAACTGTGGTCCTCAGTGGGGGGCATACACAAAGACAGTCCCTCCTATCCCACCCCAGACTGGAAAAGCATAAACCACCCAGTCTAAGATGAAGCACAGTGCTGGGCTCCACCAGCACTTGGGCTGGTGGCAGAGGCATCAACAGAGGCTGGTGCAAGTCCCAGGGCAAGTGGCCCCCCTGAGCCACTCCAAAGGATGAAGCAAGTGTGGGTTGCTGCAGGAGAGGGTGGCCACCACGATTCACGTGCACAGGATTTCTGCTCAAAAACAGCCAAGTGTTTTGGCAGAAGTTTTCCAGCAAAATCAGCTTGACTCCGAGATCTGGTGAGAAAGTGCTCAACTCGGGGTCTCACACTTTGTCAGAATTTGACAATCAGAAGCACCTGATAACCATAACAATAAGCTCTAACCCTTATATTGAGAAAAAAATAGTATGTCTGGCCATGTCAAAAATTGAGATTGATTTTGACACTCTGACAACACAGTTTAAATTGCTGTTTATAGCACATCACTTCTGTGTACCCACATACTCCATTAGCAGAGCTGTCGGCAGCTAAAATACAGCTACATTTGCATACCAGCTCAAGGAGAGTGGGTGGTCTTGCCTGCTCTGGGCTGAAGATGGGCTGGTACTGCTCTGGCCATGGCCACCCCTACTGAGGGCCAAGTCTGCTTTTATTAAAATCAGGGCACAGCCACCAGGGTGACTTTAACACACAGAATCAGAGAATGGGTCTGGTTGGAAGGAACCACATCTTGTCCAGCCTGCCTGCTCAAGCAGGGTACTGTGAGAGCACCTGGCACGCGATTGTGTCCAGGCAGTTTTTAATATATCCAGTGAGACAGACTGCTTCTCTGGGCAGTGCACAGCCATCCTCACAGTAAAGAAGTTCTTCCCCATGTTCAGGAGGAACTTCCTGTGCATCAGTGTCCGCCCATTGCCACTTGTTCTATTGTTCAGTACCACCAAGAAGAGCCTGCTCCATCTTCTTGGCAATTTCCCTTCAGGTACTGATAGATGCTGATGAGGTCCCCACTCAGTTGTATCTCCTTGAGGCTGAACAGGCCCAGCTCCCTCAGCCTTTCCTCATAAGAGAGACGCTCCAGACCCCTCAAATACCTGTTGCCCTCTGCTGAGCTCACTGCAGGAACTCTGTGTCTCTCTTGTCCTAAGGAGCCCAGAACTGGACACAGCACTCCAAGCGCCCATCTCTCCAACTTGCCAAGGTCCTTCTGAAGGGCTGCACAGCACTCCGGGGTATTGGCCACTCTTCCCAGCTTTGTGTCCTCTGATTTTCTGAGCAGGCCTCTTCCCCTCCATCTAAATCATGGCTGAGTAAGTTAAACAATACAGTGTTGAACCTTGAGGGACATCCCTAGGGACAGGCCTCCAACTAAACCCTGTGCCACTGATTTTGACAGTCTGGGATTTGTTCAGCCAGTTCTCGAGCCATGTCACTGTCCACTCATCCAGCCCGCATCCATGAGTTTGTCTGTGAGAATATTGTGAGAGAAACTCAATCTCTTGGCTGAAGCTGAGGTAAACAATATCCACTGCTCTCCCCTCATCCATCCAGGTAGTTATTACATTGTAGAAGGCAATCAGGCTGGTCAAATATGACTTACCATTCCTGAATATGTATCCATGTGCACTGAAAAGCCTTCTTGCAAGGATACATACAGTTCAGGGCCACATTAGCACCAGAGGCTTTTGATGAAGAAACCAGTCTGTAGGAGTTCAAAGGACTCTGCTTTAATCATGACAGGTGAGTACAATAATGTACTTGTCCAGTCAGTGGGTAAGTGCATCTGTGAGGATGAAAGACCCTGGGAAAAATGCTCTTCCAGCCATCATGTGTGTAAGGTTCACAGCCTGTCACAATGAGACTCCCTTGGCATGGTGTTATTACTAAAAAGTAGTAACAGTCAGAGACCTGACTGTTTGAGCCAGAGCACAAATTATTTTCTGAACCACTGACATGAGAATTTTTCTCAGCTACTGTGAACAGAACAGATATAACCAGATCTGAAACACAGCAGAAAAAAAAAAATTTCAAAAAATATGTAAGTGGAAAGCTGGAAGCTTAGGCACACAGACAAGCGATCACCAGACTCAGCTATTCATGTCAGATCTGTGCCACAGACCAAGTGCTGCAGGTGAAGCCTTCCCTGCTGAATCTGAGAAGCCTCACAGGGAATCACATGAAAAACCTGCACCAGATGACATTAATTCACTGCTACAACACCCATGCCTTCAAAGGCATCAGATTGCTGCACCACCACTGCCACTTTTTGCTCTATTAACTGAAGACCAGAAAGCCTCTGCAACAAACCTTCGTATGTCCATCTCTCAGAAACGCCCATGATCACCTTTTTTATCTTAGTGGCAGTCGTACCTCTTTTGCAGCCCCTCACCAGGCAAAGAAGGTGCCTTGAAGACATATTATATTTTTTCTTAGAGGGGACAGCATGCACTTTAGTGCTGCTCCGCTCTACCTGAAGGATCGGTGAAGCTGTGTAATATCCTTCTCAATGTCAGCAAAAAATCAGACAATCCTCAAATTTAAAAACATGCTTGTATGGCTGGATTGAAAAATCAGGTTAGATGATTTTCTGAGTCAAAGCCAGAAACAATTCCCAAGTTCACCCCGTTTGCTTGATACTTGTCACAGTGGCAGACAGACAGAAGTTTTCATTACATCCTTGGTATCAATGTGAAATTTAACACATACTTAATTACAGCACTCTGAGTGGTTACCCCACAATATTTAAAGAAGAATACAAAATCCTAATCTCTGCAGGACCATACTAGCTCAATGCAAATAGCCCTGGGAATAGCATAAAACACCCTGTGAGACACAGGTAAAACAAACAGCAAATACCAGCAAATTTCAATCTCGCTCTAAAACCAGCCAAATGAGTGGCATTCATTTGGAGGAATTAATGTAAATAATTATATTCAAACACCAAGCCAATCCATTTGCAAATCTTACCCCATTTTGCTAGCTAGCAGGTGACTGCTTTTGACTCTTAGCAAGCATAGGCTCTCGCTGTGCAAAAACAATGGTTCCTCTGAATATTCTCTTGGTATGCACTCATTTTAAACCTAAAGATGAAGCAGAGACTTTCTTTAGAAAGATCTTTCTGCCAAATTCTCTGAACACATGTGCCTTGCAGGCTTGGACAAAATATTTTATATATATTGATCAAGTGACACCAACAAACTCAGTAAAACCTCCTAGCTGTTTTTATGAGCTGAGAATAAAGAAAGTTACATTTGGGAGGAAAGGAGAGTAGCAAACCATGGCTACCAATATTCAAATGACAAAAATGTCTGAGAGAATTCCAGATGTCAGCCATGTGTTATGGTTTAATAGTTCAGCTCTGAGTCACAAGCACAAAAACCTGTTATGAAACACATGCCTGCCTGCATATGCGTGTGTGCACACAACAGTGTGGGCTAAAAAAGGAAAAGTCCCAATTTGGAGGGCATTAATAGCACCGGAGAAAAGCAGTTAATCTAAGCTGAGGTGGGAGGAAATCAGCACAGTTTGTCCTATGCCATGGACCAAGGGTGTGATGATTTATAGTTTCAACATTTACAAACTGAAGTTATAACTGAAGAGAGATTAAACACCCACTTGACAAGCATGTGTAATCCTTTCAAATCCTAAAAGTCCAATCACACCCTGTGTCTTGAATAACCACTAGCCTAAATCACACACACCCCTGACTTGTGAAACTCCTGCAAGTTCAAGTAATTTCTAGCCCAGATCTTTCAAATAGTAGCATTTATACAGTGTTTATTAGGTCCTTCTGGCATTTTTTTATTCTCACATAAAGAGAATAAATATCTGTGGCACCAGCGTCTGCAAGAGATATCACATGCCTCATCTTCTTTCTGGTGAAGAAACACGATCATTTATTGCTCTGTGAGCTCTTGGTGTCCATGGGCAGGCACCCCTCACTGGCTGATTTCATTTCTCCCTGACTCTGGATGATGGGGAGATGGCAAGCAAGGTGTTGCCTCTCTGCTGTGCTCCAGCTTGGCTACCTGACCTGCATGCAGGCAGAATAATGTGCTTTAGCTCACTAAATTTTTACTCCTGGAGCCAGTGCTGCCTGTGCCATGCCCCCACACTCTGCCATCAGCCTGCTCCCTCCCTTGCTGTCTCCCTCCATCTGGGTGAATCTCCCAGGGGCACAGCTTCAGGAGCTTTGGGATCTGAGTTGGACTCAGGGAAGCTGCACAGCAGTGCAATCCATAAGGAGCTACAGATAGTTTGTCATCCCCAAGAATTACACCCTGAACATCCACAGGCAGTGGCACATGCAGGTTTTCATGGCCAATAGCAAATGCTGTTTGCATCTGGACGTACTCCTGGCACACTGTGCTCCCACACTGCCAGCTGGGGCATGCAAGCCTGGGCCAGGCAGCCCAGCACCTCACTGTGTGGAGGGCAGTAACTGCATGCTCAGCATGCACAAAGTGTCACACACTTTCATGAAAATTATACCTTTAAAGCTGTGTTTAAATAACCCATATTAGAGGACTTTAATGACTCTGTGAAAGGACAAGTGGTACAGTGGCAGTGAAGTGGCTCAAGCAAAATCACTTCAAAGCAGCTCATGTCAGAGACTGGAGTGGAAGGAAGAGGAGCAAACTTCAGCTGTAGGTCACACAGCAAGGCACTCCTTGGAAGTGGGGATGGCTGAAGGCTGCCTGCTCTCTGGGGCCTCCCAGACACACTTATCAGCTGCTCCAGGTGGTCATCAGATTAAATAAATTGAAATTATGCTCATTCTGTCTCTGTTTAAGTCTTCAAAAGCAAGAAACAGACGGTGCTTGATAAGTGCCTGTGTACTAAGAATGCACCAAAGGTTTTGGTCTGCCTCGGGGATGCCTGCAAAGAGGACAATCCTTTGCTTGGGAGTTCACAAGAGCCTTTTATATTCCCCCCAAATCTCCCTTCACTGTAAAGCACAGGTTTGGGGCAGGAAAGGACAGATGTTAAACCATATTGTCAAAAAAGTCTAACCAACAATTGCCAAACACATTTATGCCCCAGTATGTGTGAATTAAGATTTCCCACAGGAATTTGGACAGGTGCAGTGTCACTGGATCTGGCAGTGGCACCCCCTGCCTGGAGAGCTGACCCTTATTTATCTTGCTGAGGTTCCCACCCAGCCGGGACGGGCAGCGGGGAGGATTTCGGACCCCGTGTGGCTGACAAGCAGCAGCCGCTGGCTCTCTGGGCAGCAGGCGAGGGGAGCAGTCGGCATCCAGCACCGGGCACTTGGTGGGAAGGAAACCTCTGCCCCCGGCTCCCTGGGTGGCGTGGACTCAGCAGGCACTCGTTGCCAGCAACACCTCATCACAGAGATAGCACTTATCTGCTGTGTGCCAGCAGAGAACACCAGCTTCTCACAGCAATGCCAGCACAGCCCAAAACCACTTGCAGCACAAGCTGTGAGCAAGGGGTGCTCGTGATACCCTTCTTACAAACGCTGCATAGAAACCTGGCCCTAACTTGGACAGCTCCTATTGAAAATCCCCAGATAAATGCCTCTCCCTGAGCTGCTGCTGTTTATAGGGGCTGCAGGGTGAAGGGTCTGCCCTAACAACAAGGGCATGAGGAGCTTGGCTCTGTGGGCATGACTTGATCAAAAGACAGGTTTCCAGATATATATAAGCATTTACATGAATTTTTCTCTGGATTGTGACTCCGTGGGGAATGGGGCCGGTGAGAACAAAGCAGAGAGGGAATGAGCACATGCTGCAGTGGAAGAAGATGGCACTCGGAAAGAGACATAATTAGACTTGTAAAAAATGATTAAAAAGGACAGAAATGTCACAGAAGAGGGTCATTGTGATCCAGCAAAGGCAGTCTGCTGCCTCAGAGGGCTGGGGTTTGCAGGCTGGGGCCATAGGCGAGGTCTGATGGGTGTCACAGAGCCACGCTGCAAGTGCTCAGGACATGGGGCATTGGAAGCTTCCTTGGCCATGGCAAAACAGACCCTCCAGAAGGTGAGGCTGGGTACACACCCCAACAGCTGCCCCAGTGTGGGGCTCTGTACTTACCTCCATTACCTGGGAGAAATTTTTGCAAGACATCTTTTGATGACACAGTCTGTCCAAATGTACATTGAGCTCCAGCTGTTGCTTTTGGGATTTGCTTTTATTTGGATGATGATTTTTCAAAAAATTCCACCAACTTCAGGAATATTGTCATGGCAATTAAAAAATAAGGTAAGGTAAGATAAAATAAGATAGGATAATACAAAATAAAATAAAATAAAATATGATAAAATAAAATAAAATATGAAGAAAAGAAAAGAAAAGAAAAGAAAAGAAAAGAAAAGAAAAGAAAAAAAAATATGCAGCAGCACACTTGCTCCCCACGGTCTGTTGCCAAATCCATGTTAAAATAGCTCCATCTCGTGGAAATCAGTAGCAGCAGTGGGAGCAAATAATGATCTGGAAGAAAACTGTAGGAAAACGTTGGCAACTTGCTCCTTGGCTGTATGTGTCAGCATTGGCTTTGGTTCCTATCCATAGGGGTTTTTCTAGCCTCATTCCTCCCAGAATTTCAGCCCAAACTGTAGGTTTGGAAAAAAAAAGCAAAAAATATCTGTTTTCAAATCCAGCATAACTGGCAAATTTTTATTGGATTTTTGACATGTAGCAGCCATATTTACACAGTCTCTTTATGATCATCCTCAGAGCTCAGGGGAAGTTTGGGGCTGTGTGGTGGCTACAACCTCTGTCACCCAGGGCTGGACTTCAGACCTTCTCCCAGAGGGACTCCCTCGCTTCCAGCATTCCCTGCTTCCATTGATTTATTTGCAGCTGCACTTTTTTCTCATCTCTGCCATGTAGTTTCCCCCTGTCTGTAACCCTGTGCAAGCACTCGTTAAACAGAGGGAACATCTGTACTGCAGGGCTCAAACACGTCTCTGTCTTTATGGAATTTCCAGTTTAGATAAGAAATTCATGATGTTACATTTTAAAATAATAATTACTCCCTCTTTCCTAATGTACTGTTGGATTTATTCTCCTGTTTAATCCAGACTCTGGGCTTTACACTCAAATAACAAAGTCACTTTAAACTTTCCTTTTAAAGTCTGCTTAATCTATGTCCTGAACGACAAGAAGGGAATTTCAGCTTAAAGTTCATGTCCTTTTGGGTTTGCACTGTTACCGGCACTTAGAATAATCTAAGACAAAATCTTTCAGGCCTAAGACATCTAACAAACATCCCATGAACTACAGAATACATCATCAAGGCACCAGCACGAATTACTGAACACAGATGCAACAATTTCCTCAGGTGAAACTGCACTCACCTGCAAGGTGCACAAACACTTAAATATGCTAAGAAGATGGGTTACCTTAAAGAGAACTCTTCATTGTCTTCTCAAGCTCATGGAATCCCCCAGTGCCTTAGCAAACAGTACCCATTCAGCACAAGGGCATGAGAGCTGGAGCTGCAGAGAAGAACAGCAGCAGGCTCTGCAGGTATCCCATTCAGCTGGCCATGATGAGGTCCAGGCTGACAGCAGTTTAGGAATGGGACCGTGAAAAGAAAGGCCATGGAAAATGCTGTTAACTGAAAATCTCGACAAAACCATGGTTGTGCCTCAAGTAACTGGCTAGATTTTCCCCTGGCAGCAGGCAGCCAACTAAATCTGTTACAAACCCCAGCTCCCCGA
This sequence comes from Petroica traversi, assembly GCA_025920805.1. Lineage (NCBI taxonomy): Eukaryota > Metazoa > Chordata > Aves > Passeriformes > Petroicidae > Petroica > Petroica traversi. Next base: position 1,414,813 of record JAHLSL010013733.1, read on the forward strand.
GGTCCTGCTCTCTCCACAATCCTGGGTGTGATTCCTGCAAGGCTGGGTCCATGGTGATTGCTGCTTCTGCTGCTTCCATATCTGAAAGAGTGAAGAAAAAAAAGTAAAACTAAATAAAAGGATAATACAGAAGGCAAATTTTGGAAATCTCATCAAGATCATAGGAGTTTTCCTTTCTGTTATTGTTCACCTCTCTGTCTTCTTCTAGAGTTATTTTCACTTGTGTGCAAACAGTCCATTTGTACAGTCCTATTGTCCACACCCAGCTTCTGTCATTTAATGAAACTGGGCAAATCCTGTCCAGGGCAGGCTTACTACTCACAAAAAGCAGCACTTTAAAAGATACTGCTGTTTCTATCACACCTGAAACTTCCACTCTGTTCATTAAAATGGAGTGTCACTACCCAAGCCCTCGTGGTTCTTTAAGTCCCACTCTTCTCTGACTTAAGGAAGATGTGTGTCCCATGGTGCAGTGCAGACTAAGAGGGACACGTGTCTGCCCAAGCACTGAGGCTCAGCACAGCAGCATGACAAACTACTAACCACACACCTTCTGAGAACATTCCTCTAAACCTGGTTTTGTCCCCAGCTCTGAACAGGTGGAGAAGCAATGCAGGACAGGGGATGGGGGCTCCAGTGCTGACAGCCCACAGAAGCTGTGGGCGATGTTAGGTGGAGGAAAGGGCCAATTGTTCTCTACTGTTGACAGCAAAATAAGCAACAAGTTGAATGAGAGCAAGGAAAATACAGCTACAGCAGAGGAAAAAGCCTGTAATGGACAGCAGGAGTGATTAGGCAGCGGCCCCAGTGGCAGAGGAAGCACTGACTATCAGCCAACACCATCCCAGTCAGACTTTGCTGACATTGCCTGTGTGAAATGGAGCCCAGCCACTGCTCCCTTCCTTTTGGGCCAGGGAGATTACCCATCCCAGCCTTCCCTGCCATGGGCATGGCTGTTCAGCTGCTCCCAGCCACCCTTGCAGAGCACAGACAGCGTGATACAGTCCTGAGAACTTCACTCCTTTCTTTAAAATTACTGCAGAAAAAACCAAGAGAAAGCTTTGGCTTGCTTCTGGCATTCCTTTGAAAGAAATTGGTACTTTGGAAAGACGGCAATATGCAAAGAACTAACACCCATACAAGCTGCAGTGTGAAGCTCTGATTTGCTTTCTCTGATTGAAATAAAACCTTGCCAAAGACTGAGCTGCCAAGTGAAACCCTTTCAAAAGACTAATGACTAACCTGTAGAGTATTACCCTGAAAATAGTGTAGGACATTCATCCTGAGATTTTTGAGGGGGCTGAAGAGCAAACCAGGATCTGACAAACTCCACAAATCTAAACATTTGGCAAATTCTTCTCCTTGTACATAATTTTGGAAACAGGGACTAGGTATTTGATGTATATTTAAAAAAAAAAACCAAAACAACAACAACAAAACAAAACAAACAATAAAAAAGAAAAAAACATGAAAGCTGACATTAGAGCAGAAAGGATTTCAGGAGTGATTATCTGCTGGGAGAAATCACCTGTAGGCTCAGGTCTTTGGTTACTGCTGAGACCGGTGGGCAGAGGGGTCATGGCTGATGATCTCTGAACACATGGAACCACTGTTCCCATACCCTATCTCGGGTCTGGCTGAGTTACAAGAATTTACCCTTTCAAAACCATCTAATAGAATCAGCCTATTAGCAGCACCCCACTGCAGCCTCAACTCCAAGCAGCTGCATGAAGAACAAAATCCTGAAACTTAGCAGAGAGGCTGGTTTGCTCTCCCATCAGCAAATCAGATTGGTCAAGGATTAACACTTGGCAAGAAAGGCAAGACCACTGTGAGCCCCATCTCTAAAGCACAGAGATGACACAGGAACTAATGCTATGCTGTGGCAAAATACATTTATTTTGACATATTCCTGAATGGGGAGTGCATTTCACATCGTTACATCATGTCATGACCAGTAGTTACCTGGCAGCTGGATGGATGATCATCAGGCAAAGACCACCAGTGTGAAAGGTAAGAATTTGTTAATATGAATGGGCGAGAAAGAGGAAGGAAACTGGAGAAATTAATTGAAGCAATCAAAACACTGCTGAAACATCACATTCACAAAACATCTGGCTGAGCAAGAACTATGGATTTTTTGCTTTACTGCAGCATTTTCAGGTTTCTCCCTTTATTCTCACCCACCCTGAGCAGAGGCTCCTGCATTTCAGCAAGAGGAGGAGGAGAGGTGGCTCTCATCTGCCCACACAGTCTCACCAGTGGCCACTTTTAAAGGGTTATGGAAGCCTTCTCACAGACAGGACGCGCCTGGAACACCTTAAAGACACTTTGGGTGCAGCTATGACTTGTCATCAGCATTTCTTCCTTGAAAGCAGCAGAGGTTTCTCTCTTCTCTTCCTGGAGTTCTATATACAACAATTCATGTTGCTTAGCAACAGGACTCCTTTTAAGATGCTCTTTTGTCATTTCAAAGCCTCCATGCTGGAAGTTCTTTAAACAGTCTGAACTCACACCAGCTTCCTCAGTTTGGCTCTTTTCCTTTTCCTCTGTTTGGTTTCCTTCCATTGCAAGGTTAATATCTGTGTTCAGCCAAACCAAATCCAACAAAAATGCAACTTCCAGTGACCAGTGCAGCCTTGCTATAAAAAGGTTAAGAACTTCCTTTTCCCCAAAGCCACATCAAGAAACACTCATGAGAGACCGGTAAGGAAGAGGGAAGCTTATAAGGGTTTTAATTCTGATTTTTTTGCTTGTTTCTCGAGTCAGAACTGTTGCAATTACTAGATTTCTCTATTGTTTGTTTAAAATCTAGAATTTAAGACTTCTACAGCCCAGTTTGTCAGATTTGTATTGTTTAGAGAGAAGAATAATGGCTTGTTACTAACCATTGAAATCTGCATTTTATCTTGGCTTTATAGTGTTTTTACAGTACTATAAAGTACTCACTTCCATGGTAACCATGATCACTGAGTATTTTTCTTGCTTAGCAAGGCATGGAGGCTGAATTTTTGAGACAGAAAAGTCTTATAACTGTTTCACAGAGTAAGAGGAAGCTCCAGCCCTGAGATCCTCAAGGCATCTTTTGAATTTTTGAGATATCACAAGCTACTCAAGGAGGATAACACAGCAGCAGTAGGTATACAGAAACAGTGTCTGCATGGTACACATAGCAGATATTCCCCCTTTAAAGAAGAAGCATGGATGAACATATCGCCAGTAATTAATCTATTGCTAATTAATCTTGTCAGCAATTTCCTTCCTACTTAGTGCCTTTGTCCTGACCATTTTTAGTCTGCATTTGACAGGACTTCAACGCAGTTTCATATGCCCCAGCCATGGCAAATTCAGCTTTCTGGCCACCAGCAAGGCTCAGGATGAAGGCATGGGAGCCAGAAAGCCCTGTGTCCCCTGCCCTCTAGCAGTCATCACCTGGAAGTTTGTTCATCCTGTCTGCTAAAAAACCAGCACTGCTGTCTTCTCTGAAGCCATGGGTTTCAGGGCATGGAGCAGCAGCAGTACCCTGGCTAAGTGCCTGTGCCATCAATCCTTTTGAAAGTTATCACAAACAAAACCCACTAGAGAACAGTCCATCAGTGGAGAGGCAACTAGAGCAGGGCTTACTCTATTTGTTTGGAATATTCCTGGACACAGTGCTCACATCATGTCCCTGGTCACACTGTGCCTTTCTTCCAAGGGGCATCCAGGTCACTATCCATGTGAATGACTTTCATTAATTTTCTTAAGTCACAAAATTTTTGGATTGGAGCTGCAGTGTGTCTTCAGCACTAACCTCAGCCATCAGTGCCAGAGAAAGAAGCTGCCCAAAAGATCCACTGGGCGAGCTGATGCCCACTGGGAAAGCATCACAGGGGCAGTCCTGCAGCTCTTGTCCCACTTGTGTCCCCACCACTCCCAAGTGCAGGCAAAGGGACATTGCTCATGTGCCCAGGGGGTGGGCTGGAGAGCACATCTGGCTGTCTCCTGCCCTGGTTTAGGGTTTCAGAAAGATCAATTACTGCAGCATGAAGCAAAGGAGTTTCGCATAAAGTCTGGTAAAGTCTGACATGTTTTACAGCAGCTGTTTTTTCCTGATGGTGGCTTATGCTCCTGCTTCATCATTTTGTTTGAGGCTTTTCCTTAAAGTGCAGCCTGCAGCACCTGCTGCACTGCACTGGCAGCGAAGTCCATGCAGGTTTTCCTGCTGGGAAATGAAGGTTTGAGTTAGAGCAGGTGGTCCTCCCCAGTTGCCATATTTCACCCTTTTGTGGTACCATGTGGCCACAGCAGGGGAGCAGTCACAGTCCAAATGCCACAGCAACTCCTGGGGTCTGACAGCCACCCTGAATGCAGTGATGGAGAAATAATCTCCCCAGCTCTTTGGATCAGCAAACACCAGCATGAAGAGGAGCAGTACTGAGCATGGGAAGTGAATCAGCCTGCAACAGCTCTGGCTGTGGCTGTCACAAAGGGTCTGCAACCTGCCTGAGCCCCTGGTGGGTATCCACAGCAAAGCCCCTGCCAACATCAGAATTCACTCTCACTAGCTACCACCATAAATTCTTACCCCTCCCCATTTTGCTTTAAAAGCACAAAGATTTAAATTAATCTGATAGGCACACATTATGAATAATTCAAATATCCTTAATCATTAGGCAGTTTTACTAAGCTCAACAATTACTTGAGCACATGGTCAAGAAGAGGAATTTCAATCACCCAATACTAATTTCATAATAAATTCTTCATTATCCAAAATGTGCTCTTTTGGGAGCCTCCATGTGAGATGTAAAGCTACTAGAGAGTGTCCAAAGGAGGGCAACAAAAGTTATGAACCTTGAAGGGAAGCCATCTGAGGAGCAGAAGAGGTCATTTGGTCTGTTCAGCCTGGAGGAGGCTGAGGAGAGGTGTCATTGCAGTCACAGCTTCCTCATGAGGGGAAGAGGAGGGGCAGCAGGCACTGATCTCTTATCTCTGGTGAGCTGTGACAGGACCCAAGGGAATGGCCTGAAATTGAGTCATGGGAGGTTTAAGGTGGATATCAGGAAAAGGTTCTTCACCCACAGGGTGTTTGGGCACTGGAACAGCCTCCCCAGGGAAGTGGTCACAGCACCAGCCTGACAGAGTTCAGGAAGGGTTTGGACAATGCTCTCAGGCACATGGTGTGAATCTTAGGACTGTCCTGCATATGGCCAAGAGCTGCACTTTAAAGTCCTTGTGCATCACTTTCCATTCAGGTTATTCTCTGATTCTGTGAAACTGAGTTGGGCCCTGGAACTCATCTGAATAATAAATCTTCCCATTTTCTCAACAATTCCACTCCTTCTCCCAACCCCACTTCCAAAAAAAAAAAAAAACCAAACAAAAAAACCCCACACAAAAACAAACAAGCAAACAAAAAACCAAACCAACCAACCAACCAAAAAAACCCTTAAACTTACTAAAACCAAAAACATCTCTGGAGTTATTCCTGCCTTCTTATACAACACATAAATTCTGTGATGCATAATAATAGGCCTTGCTGCACTGCAGAACGAGACAGGATTAGATTTGGCTGATGCCCTTCTTGATTCTTGAAAAGAGGACTTTTCTTACAAAATACCTCATTCATTTTAAATTTGAGGGCTTTATATGGAAGGTCTGAGGAAGCATCTGTGGCACCAGGGGTCACAGCTGGCAAAAGAAAAAATAGCTCATGGGGTGCAAGTCCAAGCTTTTCCACCCCAGGAAAGCACAGCAGGGATCACAGGGTGTAGAGCTTTGACCCTGGTTGGATTCTAGGCACCCATCACTCACCTCCAGAGCTGGACAGGGGAGAGAAAATAAAACAAAGGTTCATGAGCAGACATAAGGACAGAGAGAGATCACTCAACAAATACCATTACAGCAAATCTCAAAAACATCTTCCCCCCACCACTCCCTCCTTCTCAGACTCTATTTCCTCCCCCTCAGTGGTGCAGGGAGTGGGGGTTATGGTCAGTTCATCACGGATTGTTCTCTTGAAGGACTGAGGGAGTCCTTCCCTTGTTCCAGCATGGGATTCCTCCCACAGGAGACAGATCTTCATTAACTTCTCCAACGTAAGACCAACCCACAGACACAATTCTTCATGAACTGCTGCAATGTGGGTCACTCTTCCATGGGGTGCAGTACTCCAGGGACAGCCAGCTCCAGCATGGGTTCCTTTCTGTGGGGTGCAGTCCTTCAGGCTGCTCCAGCATGGATCTCCCGCAGGAACACAAGTCCTACCAGGAAACCTGCTCCATCCAGCATGGGATCCTCTCTCCATGGGTCTGCAGGTCCCTGCCAGGACCCTGCTCCAGCACAGGCCTCCCAAGGGTTCACAGCTCCCTCTCAGGCATCCCCCTGCTCCAGTGTGGGTCTTTTCCAGGGGCTGCAGAGGCACAGCTGCCTCATCATGGTCTGCACCTCAGCTCTGGTGCCTGGAGTACCTCCCACCATTCCGTCTGCACTGACCTTGGTGTCTGCAGAGCTGTTCCTCTGATATTCTCCCCCTGCTCTCCTCTGGCTGCAATCACATTGGCACATAACATTTTTCCTTCTTAAATCTGTTATCACAGAGGCATTACCAGCGTTTCTAATTGGCTCAGCCTTGGCCAGGGGCTCATCCTTCCTGGAGCTTCCTGGAAGGAGGCTGGGCATGGAGGAAGCTTCCAGCAGCTTCTCACAGAAGCCACCCCTGCAGCACTCCCACTACCAAAACCTGGTCATGCAAATCCAATACACAAACACCTTAGCTTTTGAGCATCAACATGGAAAACGGCAGATAAACAAGGACCAAACATAGCAATCAAATTCCTCAGAAGGTTTTGTGGCCAGCTGCATGGCAAGCAGGATTTCCAGCAGACACAGAACTGGCTGGGGAAGAGGCAAAGCTGTTAGTGGAGTGTGGTGTCAGCTTTTCATTGAGATAAGTTATTTTCTTTTGTATACTACAAATTAAAGAGGAGGGGGAAAACCCAGCCAGTCAGGTCAGCACAGAAGCATCCTAGGGGCAGCAGGGCACTGGCTCTGTGGTCTCTGTGCCTGCCAGCCCCAACACTCCACCCAACAGGTTTAGGCAGTATGCAAAGCAGAGTGAACTCTGCACTTGTGGCAGCTTTCCTCCTGCCTTGTTGACTCCTCCCCTCTCCCCAGCTGCCTGCAGGAGTGAGCACAGGGCTCAGGTGAACCCGAAATCAGCTCCAGGAACCAGCACAGCTGTGGCCTTCATACACTGTTACAGAGCCAAAGCCACTGATTCTGTGCCCATCCTTAGCACCTTCAGGTGTCTTCACCTTCCTGGGTGCTAACCTTGATGCACTCCAAATGACATTTTGATTATTTGAAACTTCCACGATTGAGGACGGGGTCTGGATAGGCTCCATCGGTGAGTCATATTTTCTGACCCCAGCAAATTTTTCTCATACGTTTTTCTCCTAAGAGGTGAAGAAAGACTGCACTTAAAGGCAACAGAGTTGTCACGTTAATGACTCAGTAACTTAAGAAAGGAAAGGCCAGGTTGAACTGTTTGGCTGAGGTTGGTGCTCAGCCCTGCCCTGGCCAGTCAGGACCTGGCATCTCTGGCTGGCTGGCACAAGATCCCTCCTGCCTGCACCCACCCACTCTTCTTGGAGATAGTTAGAAATTTGTCCCCCTCCAAAAAAGTGGTCCTAAGTACAAGAGGAAGAGTGTTAATTTTCAGATCAAAGTACTGCTTTCTAGCTTTATTGTTGCTACTGCAATAGGTGTGCATCAGCAACACAATTGTTTTTGCAAAAGTGTAGGCAGAGATCTTAGAGTCTCAGAATGGTTTAGGCTCTAAAAGATCTGTAAGATCATTGAGTCCTGTGAAACTAATACCCCCAAGTCCATCACTGCCACCAGCCCCCAAAGAAGAGCTCTGTCTGTCAGCTGGTTTACAAGATTTTGTACCTTTCCTAAGAGATGTATCAAATTTTGTTCAACTCATTGTTCCCATTACATTAAATTCCCCTTTGGGAGTGTGCTACGGTCTCATCTGCACTATCCTGTATTTAGCAGAGATATTTCAGTCCACATGAACACAAAGACCAATTTTCCTCAGTTTCCACTTTTCAAAAACAGATTCTGTCTCAGAAAAGCATCAGTGCGCAGCAACCTGACTATATTTATTGCACGCAAGTTCCTCTTTCACTCTGAAATTACTGTTTTGCTCACACTGATGCCTTTTCCCTGCAACCTGCTTTCCAGCCAGCTCCCCCAGTTTGTCTGACCTCCCTGCTCAGTCTCTCTTCCATTCAGAGAAGACAGCACAGGATCTCCTCAATGGCCTGTGATTTATACCTGCTGATTTTCAGAGCTCCCAGCTCCACAGAGGTGACGTGCATGGAGGGGAGTGACAGCCACCATCCCTCTCTATGTGCAGGAGCTGCAGACATCTGGGGTGAACACTTACTGCTGATGTCTGAATCGTTCCAGTTCCCAGGGGATTTCTCTTAAAAGGAATCGGAAGGTTTTATCAGAGAAATAAGTCAGGTGTCTCGATACATGCACATGGACAGCAGCCACTGTCCCTCCTCCTCCTCACACCTGTGCACCTGCACACCCCCACCTCCTGCTGATGGGGACTTTGGGAGCCCACCAAGCCAGCACTGTACTTCATCCCACAGAGAGCCTGAAGGATGGTAAAGCTTCCCAGGGCTTTAACAGGTATAAGAGATAGACAGAGGAGAGGTATAAGGATTTTTACCTCTTGTACTGTGTGCTTCATACAGGAATTTGTACACAGTGGTGGTATGATAATGTCTCTATTTCGTTGGTGTGCAATACCACATGAGAATAGTAAGAAAATACCAGGGCTTTTCCAGGGGCAGGAGAAAAGATTGACCCAATAAGCTTTCCCTTTTCCCTAATACTTTCTTTTTTCTTTGCTTTTCTTCTCTTTTTTTCCTTTTATCTGTTTTATTCTATTCCAAGTAGGAGACAACAGATAAAAAAGGCAAGGTTTTTGATTCAGGGAAGAAGCATAATGGAAAAGCAGCCCTATAAAATGCACAGCTAGGGCCAATAGCAAATTCCTGGCTGAATTGAATCTACAAATCTCTGAGCACTCAGAGCTGCACAACAGGATCCCCCTTGGGATAGTTTCTCCTCAGTTCACTGTGAGAGCCACTCCACGCCCTGAAGCATGGAAAGAGCTTACTTACTCACTGTTTTATTTGAATGGCAAAACATAGGCACTTTTCTCATTTACAGTGACAGTTAAATTATTTTCATCTGTCTGAACTACATATGGCAGCAGTTAGCACCACAGGTTCTCCTTTGCTTACCAGTATATTGACTTTTATAGGTCCGTATTTTGTTATTTTTGTAGATGCTGACACTGCTTCTAGGCTGGACCCGAGTCCCTGTGCTATCACAGCAGGTACTGGGGTGGCTTTCTGCTCCCAGGCCATGCCAAGAACCTGGATGTGGAGGCCCCTCCATGGGCAGCACTGGCTCATCCCCCGGGCTGACGCTGTCCCTGGGTGCTCTCTGCCTGGCACGGATCTCCAGCTGGGACCCGGCACGCCAGCGGGAGCTGGACAGCCCAGGAGCTGCTCTCCCCACCTAGATGGGCATTTTGCAATGCAGCCCCACTGCACCACGCTGCTGCTGACATCTCCCTGCCCCTCCTGCCAGGCTGCCCTGCTGCAGCAGTGGAGGCTCACACTGCTCCCCAGCACTCCCTGGCACCCTGCAGTTACAGGACTTGGGCTTAAAGGAAAGGAAGGAAGGGCTCACCAAACCCAGCCTGTGGTTTGCAGCAAACACCACTGCTCTCCCCTTCTTCTGAGGCTACTGAGTGCAGGCACAGCCTGTGCTAAGCCAGAGCCAGGCAGAGACGTGGTTTAGCCTCAGACACTCACGGCTGTGCCAACAGAAGGACCTGAGCCCCATGCATGGCTCCGCAGGACCACACCTCAGCACAGGGCACACACCTGCACTGGCCTCTGCACCTCATGGGTCCAGGGCATTCCCCTCTGCAAACACAGGTGCTGCCTGTGCCTGTTTGTTCACAACAGCTTTGTGTCAAATTAAAGCGCTTGTGTTGGCCAGCTCTGCTATGCCTGTGTTCACTTCCCCGGCAAGGTTACTGGGCAGGGAATTGCCAGAGCTGCAGCTCCCACACAGCCCTGGGTCCCCCCTGGGACCACCAGGACATTGCTCTGTGCTTTGGGAAGGGAGGAGGGTGTGGGGAAGGGGGTGCTGCGCTGGCTGTGCCTGCGCTCCCCAGGGCAGTCAGCAGCTGGGTTGAGGGCAGTGCTCTGAGCATTCCCAAGCCTCAAGAGCACAGCAGGCTCTTTCAGAGTGGCAGTAACCTGGGCTGGGTCTGGTTGACTTTCATATAATCAGCAGGCAAAGGCAGGTCAGGTATGCTCAACAAATTTCCCTGCTGTCCACATCATTGATTTCCCCATGTAATAGATGGATTTATTTTCACTTAAAATTGAAAAGCCTTTGTAGACATTTTGAAGACTTAGCATATCAGGCATGATCTTTGTCTAGTCTGAGCTAAGCATTCCTGCTGTCTTCTGACTGCAGTGTGTAACTGAATTCATATCCAATTAATTTGGCAACATTCATTCTAGAGACATTTTCCAGACCTCCTCTCTTTTACTTCTCTGTAAGGTTTACTTAAGACTTCTCTCAGAGCAAGTTTTGTTACAAGACTCATGACATTCACAATTTAGAACTGCCTTGTGGGGATCCTTTTTTAAGGATTAATAATTCATCCAGAAGAGTAAACAATCCTCGTATGTGCTAACTTTGATAAGAAAGTACTGCAGATGAGACACTTCAAATTAGTACAAGAGAGATTCAAGGCATTGGTTTTAAAAACACACTCCCCAAAACCCCAGGGCTATGCATTGCAAGCCTGTGCTGAGGCTTCCTAGGGTTCTGGCTGCTGCATTTTAAATAATTCAAAATTCTCCTTGGGTTATTTTGTGGGTTGTGTTAGTTTGGGGGGAGGGGGGGATTTTCCAAGCGCCTTGTTTTCCTATTTATATTCACAGTAGATAACTCTTTCAGTTTCACTGTGTATCTGCCACAGACTACAGAAAGTAAAAGCTACAGCCAGGAAGGTTTAGGACTGAGAGGTTCCTGTGACTACTTGTCACATCAGAAACCCTCAGTTTCAGCTTCAATGTGCTCCTTTCCCTCCAGATTTCAGCCTTTTCTGACCTGAATTCTCTTCTCTACTTGGACTTAAGATATGGAAGGAGCATCCTCACTTCTGCTCATCACAATCATGAAACCCTCTGCCTCTGTCAAAGACAGAGACTTCTGGAGCACACCACAGCAGCTTTCCTTCCCATCTTTTTTTGCTAAGCAGAGATTGATCCACTTGGGCAATAATCTAGGCTTCTCTTCTAAGGACAATTATTTACAGTACAGTGGGTGAAATACACATATTCCAGATATTACCACCTCTAAAACAGTAGTGACAGCAGTCACTATAACAGATTTTTAATAAATTTTTCAATATTGTTCGATAAAAACCGGAGAAAGACATGTTTGGAAGTGGCCAGGTTTTGTTGTTTTTTTTCAGGGAAAGAGATTTTCCTATTAAGTTAGACATTAAATACCTCATGTCTCCTGGCTCCGATGAATGCCTCCTCACATCCATCATTTCAGGACAGGTTTTTCTTCTCAGCAGAAGCTTGTAATTAAATGTGAACTTAAAATACGAGGCAAGAATCACTGAAAAAGACAGACACTTTTGCCCTGGTAAAGGCAACAGATAATGGGTTTTTACAGATATGAGAGGCAGTTTGTGTAATCACATTACAAGGAGAGTTTGTGAGATAGGACACTGATGATGGTTTCTATTGTTTTCTCAATGTGTCAGACCAGCTGGGTGTATGATGGTGCCTTTCACAGCAGCAGGCAGTGAAGACAGTCATGCTGACCAGAAACCTGCTCATGTTTCTGTCTGACACAGTGTTTCCTGGCCCACATTCCCTGGAGCATCTTAACACAGACAGGAAGAACAAGTATGTTCTTTATTCCAGTGACAAATCTTGGCAGCTTAGGTATCTTCATCTTGTGCAGCAACCACATCTCTTTCCTGTAGCATCCTCCCAACTTTTCCCCTCAAACACCTCAATTTTCAAATGAACAATCATAGCAGAATAGGCCCAAGCTCTGCAGAAGACCAGCAATGTAACTCTGATCTTAAAGGCAGTGATATTACATACACTGAACCCAGATCTTTTCAGTCCCATTTCCACAGTTTGGACTTGGTGGGCTGTGTTGACATCCTTGGGGTCCTAGTGGACCCCAAACTCATTGGCTGGGAACCTTTTCCAGGGTGGAAAAGGAGCCCTACATAAGCCCAGATGTTTTAGAACCTCTGTCAAGGATGTCTATCAGCAGTTACAGCACTTCAGAAATCTAAATGCAGCCACATTTCAGTGCTTAGCCAGGATCAGAAGGCTGGACCTAAGCCAAAGCCACATCCATGCAGTGCCCCCTGGCATCACTGGAAGAGGTGGTTCTCAAGGCAAAACGCTTTGAGCACCTCTGCAGCACCAGCTCTGCTGCCCTCCCCTGCCTCCAGATATCAAGGATATCTCACAGGTTCTGCAGCCAGGCTCTGCCTGTTTGGAGAAACTGGGAAAGCTTCAAAACCTGGATTTAGGTCAGTCACATTGGAAGTTCTGGCTGCTGTAGCACAGCACTGCTAGACTTTGTTACCTGGATCTGAGCCACAACACAGACCTTAATCTCCAGGACATGCTAATTTAGGTCAGGGCTAGCCTAGAGCTGCGGGACTTACCCTCCACTCCTCTCCATATTAACACTTCATAGAGCCCTTTCCAAAATCTGCATCTCTAACAAGTGCTGAATCTTTCCTCACACAGTAATACTAGCATTCAACATCTCATTCTGGCTTGAAGAACCTCATGTTCTTGGACCTTAGTCAAAATAACTTTGGGGATCATGCCAAAGGACAAACTGTTCCAACAACTATCCAATTTAGAGGTGCTAATACTATCATTATGTGAGCTGACAGCAATAGGTAACCAAGTATTTCACAATCTCAGGAAGTTACACCATGTTAAACTGAGTTGCACCAAACTTACTGCATGCAGCACAGATGTATTTTCAAATCTCAAGTGAAGCTGTCTCAGTTATGCCCATAATAGGATCCACGTTGTACCAGGTGACCAGCCAGGACCCCTAGATAGTCACTGCATAATCAATTTAAGCTACAATCTTCTGGAATGCACCTGCTCTAGTATTGGTTTAATCACCTGGTATAAGCAAAATCTGGATAAAATTGAAGACCTTGAAGGAACAAGGTGCTCTGAACCCAAATTGCTGGCTGCATTGAGCTGGCCACCATCTCACTCTCCTGTGGAAAGAACACTTGAGGAATCATTGCAGTTGTCAGGGCTGTTTTATCCTGTAGTGCCATCTTCATTTGGGGTGCCCACTATTTCAAGCAAAATTACCAGCAACTGTAAGTCTAGGATTGGGACACATAAAATATCTACAGCAACTGCATTATGCTGAAAGACATCTCACTGTTTTTATTTGTGACATGTATTTTCTTAACTTTTTAAATATCCTCTCTACCTGTATTAAAAACCTTTTAGAAAAATAATGAAAAAATTAGAATTGAAAAATAAACTATGACCTGAATCTTGAAAATTAGTAACTTACAGAGAAATCCCAGTTCAACTCAATGGTAACCCTGTGGTACCACCAGTATGGCTAATGCACTTGTAAAGGGAAAACCCAACAGCCAAAGACCAAACTTCCTTCTCTTTAAAAAAACAAAACCTAACCACCACTCTCAAAAAGGAACAAACAAGCAAACAAACAAACAAAAAAACAACCAAACAGCTCAACCAAAACTCAAGCAAACAAAAAAAACCCAACCAAAACCCCCAACCAAATTCCACCCTCTATCAAATACCCTTGAAAAGCAGTGTTTTATAAGCAGTGTTTATAACAGTACCCCACTCAGCCAAAAAACAAACAAACAAACAAGCAAAAATGCTACCTGTGAAGAACAGACATATTTATAGTCGTATAAGACATGCCTGCAGGACTGGCTGAAGCAGCATGCATCACCTCTGTGATTTTTGACTATATTTCTTTAAAATACTTTTGATCCAGAGAATTCCTGGCTATTGAAATTCTGTCTATCTGTCTTTTAGCCTGGGGCAGGCCCTGCCCCTGAGCTGTTTTCTAGACTCCACAGTAAGTAAAGACAGTATTATCTTTAACCACAAAATTGCAGATTGATCAAGGATGTGTGGATCCAATGCTCTGCTTGATTGAACAGGGCAAAACCCCTCAATGCTGACAGATCTGAGCCATTCCTTTGTCAGCCTGGAGTGGATTGTTCTTTCAGGCACGGCCCAGGTGAGAAGACCAGAGAATTCAAAGGGCTCAGTGCACTGGACAATCTCATGCCACAGGTGCTCCTGGAGTCAGCAGCTCCTTCATGTTGCTGCTGGTGTGCATCCCTGGAGTGAATTCAGGGGCAATGATCCCTGCTTCAACTGGATATGCAACAGCTGGGCAGGAACAAAACCTATTATTTACATAAAACCAAACTGTTTTCTCTGCCATCACATGTGAATAAAATTCACAAAGATGGCAGAGCAAGGCAGAGTAGGTACATTGGACCAAGGATCTAACGGGAGCTAGTCAGGCCTACTCTCTGCCCTTAATCACCGTAAAGACAGTTATGTTTACTTCTTCCCCTAATAACAGGGTTCCCCTGATGGACAGACTCAACTTTGCAGGGGTAGGACCCTCCTGTCTCCTGGAGCCTGCACCATGGGGAGGCTCAGCCACTGCCTCTCCCTGCTGGTTGGGCTGGAGCTGTGCTTGCTCTGAGATGTGGAAGGCCAGCTCTCTCTCAACACTTCCTTGCAGGACTCCAGCTTCAGTTCCTATCTAAAGGCATTTCCTCAACATTTTCCTCCCTAACATGCTGATCAGCTAAAATTTCAAAGATTCCTGCTGGCCTAGAAAGTTTTTGCTCATTTTTGACGATACTGCTGAGAAGAACCCAATTGATCTTCTCCAGTAAGAAATAAATCTCATTTGAAAAGTCCCTTTTACCATCTGTTAGCAGATCACTCATGCAATGTGCATTATTGCAGCTTTCAGATGCCTTTACGTCATGTACACCACTGCCCTACCCCCCAGCCTCTCCTCCTCCTCCCTTCACAGCCGCTGCTGCCCAAGGGCACACAGGGAGAGATGTCTTTTGTCCCTTCTCCAGTTCCCTACAAATACTTCCAGATTTGGCATACTAAGATGTTGCCTCTGCATTGGTGGTCCACATTCCCTGTTCCTGCTGAAGACTCCTCCTGATGCCCAACAAGTGAAGCTGCATGGGCTGCCTGCCCTTTGCAGGGGCTCGGCTACAGGAGAGAACTGTTCTGAGCAAACCTCACTACCCGAGCTGAGCACACCCTGACTTGTTCTTGGGAGCAAGGCTGGGACATTGCTGAACTTGGCCCAAGGTTCAGGGTGCATTTTCCTCTCACACCGCAAATCTAATTGGTTAAATGAGCAACCTCCAGTATCTTAACAATCCAGCATGATTGCCAGTGTGTGTACCACCCAAGAAAAACTCGCTTCTTCCATTGTCTCCCTCCTGAAAAGGTGGGTTCAGGAAGGAGTTAGACAAATACTGACATCAAAAGGGAGCATAACACACTCCAGAGGCACGAAAAAAATTGCCGCAAGTATCAGGCAGTAAATGTGGGAGATCCAAGTCCAGTGGTGCCTGGAGGGAAAACTGCCAGTCTGGGCTGAAAGGTATTCTCAAATGCCCTTTTGTTTGGAGAGACCACCACAGGATTTAACCACCACCAGTTTCTGAAATGCCATCCTGTGCAGTCTGAGGTACAGACTTCAGTTAAAGATGTTTGAGAAGGCAAAATGTGTTTCCTGTGCCATATTTATTTGCACACGGAGTATTATGACTTTCTTGCAATCTATCCCTTGCCCTCTATGAAACTTGTTTTAGGTGACCATATTTATAGGTGTTCTAATTTTACTCCTTTCTTTGCAGTGTCATCTCTGCTCTATTTGCCTGCAAAAATGCCATTCGTAGGACACTGTGCAGACAATGCTGAACAGCATACACTGTATGTTTCAGGATATGCAAACCCCAGATATAGGGACTGGCTATTCTGAAGGAGAATTTATCTCTGGATATAATACACTAGAATGCCCAGACAATATATTAAGACTTCGTTAAATTCCAAGATTTAGTCTTGTAATTTCCTTTCCCTCAGCTGCTGGATCCTGCTTTTCTCTCCTCAACCCAACACCTCCCATCAGCACATCAGATTTGCAAGGCTATCTGCCTTCTGCTGGGCTGCAGAAAATTGGAATAGTTGGGGGTGAACTGCAGCTTCCCCTCACCTGTACATTTCAAACAGAAAGAGAAGCAGCAAAAGTGTAACATTGCTGCACTTCGTTCTGTACAGAGCAAAAATACAGAGAAAACAATGCAGTAATAAAATGTGAACACAAATTCCCAACTGCTGGGCACCTCTGCAGAGTTAGGAGAAGCAGAGCAGTAAAGAGGTGTGTACTTTAACACAGGAATGATGATACGTGCTTTCCAGAAAGAATTTAAACGTCACATTACAGGCTACTGCCTAAGGCAGCAGTCAGGCTATGTCATCTACACCACACCACACCTCTCTATCCAAGAGTGAGGAGGGAATCCAGGCATAGCCTGAGATGAGACACTCAGCCCCATACTCAGGGGACACCTCTTCTGTCCCCAGAGCAAACTGCATTTCCTCCACCAGAATGTTCTGGTGCACTGAACTGGCCCCAAAAAACCCCAAAAGTGCCTGCCTCTCAGTACAGCAGAGATGTGCCTTACATTACAGCAGTGAAAGCAGTTCAAGAAAAAATGCTAACACAACAGTTTCATGCTGAATTTTTATTTCAATGTTATGCAACTGCATAAGTATAAATAATCGTGTTCAATATATAACAATTATGACATCCATAAGGAGTTTTTCAGAGAAAATAAGACTGCAAACACTTTATTGCACAGACCCTAACAATTTATTTTTTTTTAACTTTTAATTTTTTTTTGTAAGCTGAGAAATCTACTGCAGGAAGTCTACAAAAGAACACATCAGATCTACAATCACATTAAGACTGACCAAGAAGAACACAGGCAGGAGGATCTCTAACAGCTCACTGATAAGGTAAACACCAACAAACAGGTACTACATAAACACAAGCTTATGCACTGTTACACGTCCAAAATGCAAAGAACTTATTTGTCAGAAGTGATAATACAAAATATTCATAAAGGCATACTGTAAACAAAAGCTAGATTTAAAAGAAACAATGGATAGTTGAAAAAAATGCAGTGACTGTAAACTAGGAAATACCTCCCAGACAGAAATGTTATTTTGAAGTGCATTAGCATACATTTGTATTAACTGCCAAAGCACAGATGAACTGTAAATGTTGAGACCATTTTATTTCTAAACTTTTCAAAAATTATCCACTGCTTACTAGCTCCTTTCTGAACGCATCAAAGGCAGTATCAATATTCTAGTGCCACATGAAAAATCAGGAGTTGTTTGTGATACTGGATTTTCCTTTCCTTATGGGCTTGCTGTAATCCAACTCAACTGATCAGTATAATAAAAGTTTTCAGCAGAGGGAAATTAATTCTGCACACTGTCTGTTGTCACACAAGTCTCCATGTCAAGATTACACTGTGCTTTTATGAAAAATTTTCTAGCTCTGAGACAGAAAGACAGACCATAAGCATGTGGAAAAGGTAGGGGCCTAGCTCTACTGTGGTTACAGAAAACAGAAAAAAGTAAAATGACCATTCTATTGATCCCCAATTATTAAAACCCATGCGCCTGCAAGGGTATTTTGTAGTGCTTCTGTACATGTTTCAAATTTTACCTTTCATCCCTCAAAACAAGCTAGATACTCCACACAAAAATGATCAAAGTCTACATGTTCCACTGTATACAAAATTTAAATAAGGCTTAGCAAAAGTAAAAAGACAGTAACATTCTAGCACCAAATAGCTCCAACAAGTTCCTTTGTTAAAAAATGCTTCTTTTGTAATTACAGTATTGAACTTTTTTTTGCATACAAATAAAAGGATTATGTTATGAAATGTATGGAGCTACTCAATGCATTTCAAAATGAATATGAAACCCAGGATTACTTGCTAAAAACAGCAAGCTGAGTCTACAACATAAGGCCCCAGCTATGTATTTAAATGTGTCAGATAGCCTAAACTTTTTTGAAGATATGATACCAAAGTGTTTTTTTCCTTTTTACCTTACTTGTCATAAAATGGAAAACAGCTACCAGCTGTAAGACACTAATTAAACAGACCTATATGCCATAATCGGTACTCTTTAAATGTATTAAGAACAGGGATGAATATACTAGTACTACCAGTCATGTGCTTATACTTGTGCCTCACACTGTAAGGGCCTGAATTTAAAAAAGGCTCAAGGAACTCGAGAGGATTGCAGCAAAAATCAAGCACATGGCATGTGCTACAGAATTTCAGCCTTGCCTGAGGTGAAAGTCACAGAGTACATTCCCAAGAGACAAGACCAGAACCATCATTTCACCAGAGAACACACCTCTTGCTGGGATGCCCTGATAATTAAGTGGTCCTCCCATAGCTTTAAGGACATCTACTCTAGTCAGACTTTGTGCAGCAGGGAGATGCAGTTATGTCTTGTGTTAGATCTGGTGAAGCAGTCAGCCAAGTACAGTACTATCAAAATCAGGTTATTAAAAATACATGTAAAAACTCACAATAGGTCACCGTATTATTCTGTACTAGTATTTTTTAGCCTGTATCTAGGATTTTTAGTAAGTAAAAATGTGGCCTGGTTTTTTATTGGGTTTTTTTTCCAGCCAGACCAGTGCTTGTGCATGTCCATGCCAGGTCTGAATTTTAGTAATTTGGTTTCATATTCGAGTATGGCAAATACGTGGCAAAGCAACTATCTTAAAAAGGGAAAGAGTAAACAACGCAACCAGCAGCAAAGTATATATGCTACATTCAAACCCCAAACACATTGCTAAGTATTTACAGAAGAAGTATTTTCAACAGCTCTTGGCTGTAAAGGTATTTTTGTACAAATACTATGTGGTAACAGTTTTACCGGTTACAATTGGAAAGGCATTTTGAAAAAAAGTCCTCTCTTTACATATCCCCTTGTATTGTTTCTTCAGTGACATGAAAGCTTTGCCGCACAAAGACACGACACAGTGCTGGTTTAAAGGCAGTACAACATATTGAAATTGTTACAGCTAGTGTTGAATTCACACCTGCCAGGTCTTAGAGCTAACACGCTTTTTTGTGAGCACTGCTCCGAGAAACTTCCTTTCCTCGACGCTGCCGAGCTGAGTCTTTGTCATCTGAAAGTGCGTTAGGGCGGTCAGGAATGGCTGCTGACCTAGAGAAATCTTTACCTACATTCTGTTTTCTTGAAGCAGACTGCTGAGTCAGAACAGCATCTTTTCCCTTTACATCCACAGTGTTAACGAAAAGAGGCTTTTCTTGATTTCCAGGTTTCCCCCCAAGGTTTGAAGCAGGGTGGTGGGCTTCTGCTACAATAGTGGCACTGTGCAAGGCCATCAGTGAAACACTCTTAGTCATTTCTGCCTTACTGCTCCCTGTGGAAGAAGTGCTTTTCTTATTTAGTTCCTTGCAAGTTGCAGGAAGCTCTGATGAGCCTGGTTTAACCTTTGCTGAAGATGCATCACTTTTGGCTGAAGACAGAACAGACACTTCCTGTCTACATTCAGAGAAATTGGATGAACAAGTCAGAGGCTTTCCTGGTGTTGCAGCCACACGACAAGAACTTTGCCCACTGGCAGCTGGCAGATGTTTTATTGCAGTCTGCTTGTTTGCATCCTCTGGTTGTTTCTGATTAACTTGTCCCTTCCCTTTTATATCTTGAGAGCTTTTGCTACTTGCGGTCACTTTTTCTGCTCCTTTCCCTCTGACATCACAGGTTGTGAGACAAAGGGTAGGCTCCACTTTCCCACTGTCAAGCTGAACGTAAAGTGCATCAGTGCATATTTTTCCTTCAGGTCTTTTGTCTGCAGAGATCATCTCATTACTAGGACTTCTGTCTGCCTCTTTTTTCAGCAACAGACAGTCTTTCACAGTGGAGAACTTTGGAGCAGTGGTTTGTTTTTCACTGAAACGAAGTTGCTTTTGATCAGCAGATTCCCCCAAGCCTGCTGTGTCCTGCCTCTGCATCTGCTTAGAACTCTCTGGACCTGATGGTAGTGGGCCCACAGCAGAGGATTTGGGTTTGGTGTCAGGGGCTGTGATGCTCATTTGGAGGGTGGTGACTGAGCCATGGTCCAAACTCACAGGCCTCTCAGCCTGCACGTGTTCATTGTTCATTCTTCTTGAAGGACCTGGAACAGGAGAAAGGTGATCTAGGACACTTTTACTGGCATGTTTTCCATCCTTTCGGGAGCTGGTAGACAATTGAGTACCAGTATCTTTTTCTTTTATGGTTGGAGCACATGGTT
>JAHLSL010013733.1:1435393-1533394 GCA_025920805.1 Petroica traversi
TTTTATGGTTGGAGCACATGGTTTTTGTGACAATGTCTGTTTATCCATAGATTTAGACTTGGAGGAACTTGCATCAGAAGCTGGCCTGGTTTTATTACTACTGCTTTCCACACAGGCAGCAGCAGGCTTCACATGTTCTTGAACCCCTACGTGAACTTCTACAGTGCTGTGTCTGCTTGCTGCTTCTTTCACACCATGGGAGCCTGAAGCGCTAAGTTGCTGCCGAGGAACTTGGCTGGACTGCTCTCTCTCAGGAGTTTGAAGCCTTGTATCAGTGAGTGACTTCTGATCTTTCTTTCCCATGTCTTTAGCACTGTCCTTCTGCACAGAGGAAACTGGTGCAGACTTCTCAGTTTTATGATCACAATCTCTTGAGGGTTGCACAGGCCATTTGGATGGAAGAGTTTCACTCTTTGCCTCTGTGATAACTTTCTTAGACTCAACTTTCTGCTTGGTTATGTCCCTTTCCACAAAACTTTTAGAAACACTGCTGTCATCTTTGCCTAGCTGTTTCAGTGATTCTCTGCCATCCTTAGGTTGTGCCTTGGGGCCAGCTGACTGCATTTTTCCTTGCATCTCAGGTGGAATGGCAAAATCAGCACAGTTTTTTTCATTGCTTTTGGAGTAGGTTGTTATCAGGACATCTGAGACAGATACCTTCAGAGATGACTCCCTGATCACTTCAGCCTTTGCAGGGATAGGCTCACAACCTCTCTGGGCTGCTGGCTGTTTGACAGGCATCTCTTTCTGCATTTGTTTCTCTTTTCCTACAGATTTTTCAGGAGTGCTTTGGCCAGCAGAAGGTTTGGAGTATGTTTGAGTAGTTTTAACACTCTGACTTTGAGTAACACAAGACTTTGTCTCCATTGAACTGTCCTTTTGTTTTGAAAGGGAAGTATCTTTCTTCTGAACAGCTTCAACAACAGAAATACTGCCTTTAGTAGCAGTACTAGAAACCTTTTTCTCTGTCACTGCTTCTGCGGCCACAGGGATGAGTGGTGGATTTGGAGAACTCTTGCCTACTTGTAGAACCTGAGGCTCTGCAATGCTGACTTTGCCAGATTTTGGGTAGCTAAACAACTGCTCTTTCTGAGAGACCACTTCTGCCTTCCCACCACTCCCTTGTGGCACTGGGGGTTTAGCAGATGCCCCATCACTGCTGGTGCTCTGTCCTTCTGGCAGCACACTCAAAGGCAGTTCAGTCTTCGAAGCCTGTGGCCCAGAAAGTAAAGCAATGTCTAGTGTGCCTTCTATTGGCTTTAGACAGGAAACAGACCTCCCATCAAGTTTATATTCTGAAGGGCTTTTCCTGACAGGAGCCTCAGTGGAAATAAGGGCTGATTTCTCCACGCTCATGTCCGCTCGGGCACTCAAAGTCTTGAGAGGAACAAAAGAAACGGAGTTAATCTGAGCAGCATGTGCACTGCCAATAAATGCTCTACCATCTGCAACTGCAGTGGAGTCCTGCTGTATGTTTACGGGTCTCCCTGTACTAAGTTGAAGGCATTCATGAACATTAGATGTCATCTTAGGTTTTAGCACTGGACAGACACTGTCATCTTTTTCTTCAATAGACATTTTCTTTCTGAGATAATCAATATTTGCAAGTTTACCATCTAATCTTTCAAATTTGACAAATTCTTTCGTTGGTACAATTTTATCTGTGTTTTCTCCCTTTCCATTTAGCATCCTGTCAGAGGACTGAGGTAGCACATCTTGCAGGGTACATGAAGGGGAAATTCTTTTGAAGTCATAAGAAATATGACTGAGTTCATTAGGAGGAGGCCCATGACAAAACATCTGTCCATCAAAAGCAATACCATCATTTGATCTCAAGTTCGCATTCTTTTGAAGAGTGTCCTTGAGTATGCCACCAGCTGACTGGGTCTCCACAGTAACAATTTTTGTTTCAAACTGGTTTGATCTTTCTAATACCTTCTGGAATGCCTTTTTGTCTCTTTCTTCCAGTCTTAAGGTATTGGGATTTTCTGGTTCACTGCTAGGTTCATGTATAGCAGCATTCGCTTTTTCAGCAAAATCCTGCTTTTTCGTAACTACCTTGACCTTCAGCTTCTCTCTGTCCAGCTCATCAATGGATTCTTGTCTACCCAATTTTCGGGAGATGGGTCGCTTCAAGCAGCCCTGCTCTGCAGGCCTGACTCGTGTGAGTGATGGCACATCACATACATTCTCCTCCAAGCTCTGAAGAGTTACTTCTCTTTGAGACAATTCTCTATTCACTTCTTCCTGGGTCACTTCCAGACTGTGTTTTCGTGAACATAAATGTTTTTTATCACTGCCATAAGAGGGTGCAAGTTTCTCTTCAGATTGGACTCTCTTTAATAGTGGAGATCTTGGTGGCTCTGCACTCTTTGGCCTGACAATATGCCTCACAATAGTTGGAGGCGAATGCATTTTGCTAGGAAAAGACTGAGCTATTTTTGTATTTCCAATTGAATGTCCCAGCAGCGGTGATGGAGACCTCTGAGGAGATGTTGGCTGGGGTGTTGGAGAAGGCGTCCGTGCGAGAGGAGAAAGGGGAATGCTGCCAGCTGATTTGCGTCTTCCTGATCTGTATCTTTGCCCACCCAGCTTTGGACCCAAGCCATGAAGTGTGCTGGGTCTTATGTGTCCTGAACCAGCTGGGGAATTGGGAGCACTGGAACTAGGAGAGCTACTCTGGGAAGAGTTAGTACCTAGAAAAAGAACAAAAAGCCAAGCAAACAAACATGAGATTAACAAGACTTTTTACATTTTGTCAAAATGTTCAGTGATAAACAGAACAAAAGCCCTTTGCTGTCCCCTGCCACAGTGTTCCAAAATCTGGAAGGTTTAAGTCAAAAGGTTTTAGGCTGCAAAACCTGCAGCATTCCAATTACATTTGCTGTGTCTCCCTTTCTCTCTCTTCTTTAAGTTATCTCTCGGTTCTACTTAAATAGAATAACTAATGCTTTCTGACACTTCAAAGCAATGATCAAGGCTTTCCAGATAATTTACCTTTGCCAAGGGATTGTACAACAGTAGTCAATTCTAGTACACGATGCAATTGTGACAGAAGTAAAAGAGGAAAAAGGGCAGGCTTTTAGGAGTCAGAAAGATGCATATTTCAGAAGTGCGTAATCTTTTCAGCAATAAATCTGCATTCATGAGTGCCATACTAATTCCACTATGTAGCAACTTTTACCTCAGTTTCACTCTTTTATCATGTAGCCTCTCCTAGGCAAAATTCTCTTTTGCTGCAAATTGGGAGTGTTTATTACTCAACTTTCAGCCGCTGGACTGAGATTTAAATACAAGGACAAACTTAGCAGACAATTACATTTTAGGTACTTCTGTATCATAGAAATATGTTTTGTTTTCCATCAGGAATCTGTTTCCCTTTTCTAGACAGAAAAAAGCTGTTCTATGATTACGCTTGTCAGAGCTGACTGCTCTTAGCAGAGTAGATCAGATCTGTGGGAGCTCACAGAAAGTACAGTACCTTTCCAGTCCCATTCCTCTGCTCTCCACTGTTTCACACTCACCTGATGGAAAATCAGGAGTAGAACGGTAGCTTGGGGTAGGAGATCGAGGAGATAAGCTGTGGGTTGGAGACCCAGGCAGGCTCTCCCCCGAAGAAAGTGATCGGTTCAGGCAGGAAAAACTTCTGCTTGTATGAAGGAGAGGTGAGGGTTGCTTTGCCAGTTTTTTAAAGAGAGATCTTCTCCTTGTGTGAGAAAAAAACAGCATTAATCATAAGGTGCACAGAAGATACTATTACCACAGTAAAACTCTTGTAAGCTGACACTATGAGAATAGTACATCTATCTTTACATGAAAGCAAACCACACTGCAGACCATGAAATTTAGAAAACATCCTGATTTGTTAACTGGCAGCATAGACACTATAAATTATTTTATTCACACTAAAATTTACTTACTATATTTCGGAAGAACAACTACCGCCCTATGAGTATAAATCTTTATTTTCTGCAATTAGCAACCTATTAAGAGTGAAGAAATATCTACAAAATATTAGCAACATATTTACAAAATACATGTCAAATACAATGAAAAGATCAAATTAACAACACTTACAAGCATTAGCTTTAGAAAGTTTAATTAAACAAGTGCAAAAAGATATAGTTAAGCCAAACTAAGACGTAACCTCAGTCATTCACTATTTTTAGAGGTTATTACTATTTTTAGAGGTTAATGTAGTAGATCTATTTTAGGCAAAACAAGATTTGGAAGACCATAGAATTGCAGAAAAGAAGGCAGAAATACACAAGATGAGAGAAAACCGTATTAACTTCATGTTTTGAATTTATTGTTATGTATAGACACACACATACAAAAACAAGGAAATGTCTTCACATTGAAAGCAAAGGATTACTCACCTCTCTAAACTCTCCTTCTTCTTGGTCTTCTTACTGCGCCTAACCATTCGGCTCCTGTAGCTGTTCCGTCTGGCAGGTCCTGTCTTGATGGAAGTGTTTTCAAAAGGAGTTGTCATTACTGAGACTTTGTTGCCACTCTGCCAAAAAGAAAGAAGATGCTCTAAGTGTGAGTAATACACTTAATGCAAGACAAATTTGCCTTAAACTGAATCTACACCATAAATGCAAATGCAACAAGAAAGAACTCCAGAATAAGAGGTGCTTCTGCAGTGAACCCTATGCAGACATGGTTACTAAACAAGCACTGGGAAGTTCTCAAACTCTGCCTTATCTCCTACCTTCCTCCATTCAAGCTCCAGGACATGGATTAATTCCAATAATTGTAGCCAGATAGGAGAAAACCAAGGATTGACCAATACTGCAAATTTCAAGATGAAAGCTTCTACAGAAACACCTGATCTTCCCACAAAGAATAGCTCTAACTGCACAGGGGTCCATTCACATATAACTGTTACAATGATGAAATGGGAGAAAAATGGAATCTTCATTGTCAATCCCAACACATCTTTCCATCTTGTTCAAAACGATTAACAAGTATAATTAACCTAAGCTTTTTAGCACTGATTGCACAAAGAGATGACTCAATAAAAAAGAAAAGTATTTCCTGCTGATTTTATGTTTCAAAAATCTGTACCTCCTGCTCAGCATTGCATACACTTCCTTTCAAAGAAATTGCAATAGCTGAAATTAATTTATGATAGAGACCAACAAATTAAGTAATTATATACTGGATGAACAATGATCTCTTGTTTGGAGTTTACTCTTGTAAATAGGGAGCAGGGTTGTTATGTTTCTTTTCCTGTGTCTGACCTAGAAAACAAGTGCACAGCTGACTACCTTAAGTCACAGAACTTTCTCTTACGTATTTCCTGCAAAAGTGGAAAACTGAGGAGTTCCTCTGGTTTTAGAGGAAGAAAACAGAGACCTAAGAAAAAGTATACTCTGCATCTTTCTTAAGCTTTTTGTATTTCCCTATTACCTCACTCCTTTCCAGTGCTTTTTTTCTGACTTTTTAAAACTACTCACTTTGACAAGCAGAGCTCTACAAGTAACACCATAAACTGTTAATAATATAGGAAATAAATATACACCTGTTTAAAGTAATTCTGACCTACATTAGCTTGTATTGAACAGTTTACATGAAAAATGAGATATGATAAGCTACAGAGAAAATAAAATGTGAGGTTTTTTGTCTGTTTGTTAGCTTCTACAGAAAAACTTTGTTTTTCTCATTGGATAGAGAAGCTTCAGAAAGCTCCACAAGAGAAAAATGTGACAAATTATTCATAAAAGTCCAGCTGCAGGATGAGAATTTAATTAATTAAAGAAGCTCTGTCAGACATGCCTGGCTATACATCTGATAAATACCTTCTGGGCCCTAATTTGAAAGGCACCCTCCTGTATAGTTGGCAAGGAAATACTTCATATTCTTTGTTTTTACTTTTCCTCACTAATTTCCCTTTTAAGGAAAAAAAGAGAAGTGTCATCATTGTCAAAAGCCTGAGTTAGCTGATGAAGATGTAGGCACTTAAGGTTAAGAGAACGTGCTTAAAAAGGTCAATTTTTTGAGAGACAGAGACATCTCTTTGTGTCATTGCCTCGAATTTACTTCAGTTATGTCTGCATCAGTGCCAGTCTATGGCAGAGAAACTAAAATCATACCATGAAAGTCACTGGCCCTTCTCCAGATCTGTGGCAATAGCAGCTTAGACTGTGTACTTCTAACAACAATAAAACCTAGTAACTAAACTCAAGAAAACAAACGTAACCCCACCATTGTTGGTGAAAACGGCAATCACTTTTGTATCCCAGCTGCCCAAGAGTTACCTTCAACAACAATTCAATGACTTCTGTATGAACAAGACCATGCACTGGCTCTCCATTGATATGAGTGATCAGGTCTCCAGCCTTTAAACCTGCTTGGTAAGCTGCACCTCCTTCTTCCACATTCTGGAAAAGAGAAAGGAAGAGAATATACCCAAATGAACTACAAACATGGCAATGAAGAAACTTACAGATACTAAGTAATATAAAGGAAGAAAAGAAGAAAAATACGTCCGGGTTTTTCACCATCCCCTACTTACTCAAACTTTATATTTAGGTGGGACCTGGAATAGTTTCAAAGCTCATTGAAACACTAGTTGCTAATTAAGTAAGCTCTGTAAAACAGAGTTTTCATGCATGATATGAAAGGGTGGTTCACTATCCACTGCAACATTTCAGAACTGAGTGAAGATTTTTAGCATCTGACAATGAGAAACACTAATGTAATTAAGGTAATGGTACATGCAGTACTCTAATCACAACAAAAACTAACTCCACCACATGTTAAGGATTGTTTCCATTTGGTCCAAATTCACGAGGCTTCCCATTAGAGGGGTTGTTGCAGCACAGAAGTGACAAAGGACCAAAACAAATTGAATTGAAAAATATTTTGAAGGTGCTTTAAATAATTTATTGTATTTTAAAATGAGTTTTTAAAGTCATCTAGACGCTAGTGAAGATTACAGAGCTAACAGAATTAAACAACAAACTTACAATACTCTGAAAACAACCCCAATTTCAAGGTTTGGCTTTTACTGCAATGTACCATTTTTTCCCTTCCCTTCACTGGTGTGATGTTACACCAGTGACAAGAAATATTTTTTTTATTTTTTCCATCATCCACCAGTACTCCAGATTCAATCTTCTTGATGGATTAATAGGTCTAAGAGGTAAACAACATGAATAAAAAATGAGTAATACACTATATCAGCACTGCTACTTCAAAATCTACAATACATATTTAAAACAATGCAAAACTTAAAGTCTTTTGATAAATTTGCAATAGTTTTTTAGGGTAGTAGAAATAATTTATATACACACACTATTTACGTATGTATAATTTATAATATATATATATATAATAATAATTTGTTCCCATCATATATTATAAAATGAATGCATATATATGTACATTTGTATATAATTATTTTACTATTAAGGGGGCTGACAATCAAAGAATTGCAAAAGTTGCTGTCTCTTCCTTTAGCCTCTCTCCCACTGCATAATGACGACAAGACGAAAAATACATTATTTATTCAAGACAGTCAATCTTTTTCCTGTGCCATAGACTTCAAAGGTATTCACAGTTCCAGACTATCTGTATATTTCTACGCAACAGAATGTCAGTGCTTGAGATCAGCTTACTTGCGTCTAGTAAAATACTGCTGACTTTCATGATTTCCCTTAACTGATGTATTTTAATAAACTCCACCTATTTTTCAACAATTTATGTTTACAATCTCCTGTATTTGCAGATCCTGACCCCACTCAAAGAGGGTTGTACCAACCCTTTGGTTTTTTAAGACACTTTCGTCTGAACTGAAACCACCGTTCTTCAAAACTGACAAACTTGCCAAAAGCCAAAGGGAAGCTGTAGAAGTTCAACATCACATGTATATAATGCTTCTGCCAAAGATGGCTTGTTGTCTTCCCTGCAGACAACACTGCTCATGTGTACAGGCACATTTTCATTCTAAGAAAAACTTATCATTGTAATCTCCACAATAATTGTCAACAAAGAGATACCACGGATGCAAAAAGGAGAATCCATTGTTAAGTACTCTGTAGCCACATTTAGCAAGAAAACATGTATTATCTTACCCAAACAATGTGGTGCACAGTGTAGATATCGCTGTCACCCACATAGACCCTGATTGCTCGGATGGTGAAGCCATACTTTTTTCCTGAACTGTGAATGACAATCGGCTGATGAGGACTTGCAGCAGCAATTGATGAATCACGGCTGGGAGATGAATCTCGGGATGATGAAAGGTCAGATGATAGGGAATGAGGAGACATAGGACTTCCCAAAGGAGAAACACCAAAAACATCTGGAAAAAAAAACCTGCCTATTAGAGTGCATTCTGAGCACACATAAATTTTGTTTAGCCTAATGATCTTTGTACAAAATATGTCATTGTCTTTGTCTAAACAACCTCTCCTCCCCCTCCTTATCTGGTGTGCAAATTAGTGAATGAGAAACTGCACTTAATTCTTTTCCCTGAGTGTAAACTGTATTGTTTAATGCAAGGGTTAATTTGTTAGCTGTAGACTGCTTTTTCCTTTTGCACAGGAAACACACTCATTGCTAACTTTGCAAGAACAATTCTCAGCCTTCACCTAGCAAACACTGATGAAAAGAAAATCAGAGCAGGGTAGCAAATGTTACTATGAGTACACCCAAATCATTACCAAAGTAATCCAGTAATGCTTAATAAATTGCTAACTGTTTTCTTTGTTTCAGTCATATATAGAAACAGATGAAAACTACTGCAATTAAACCACAATATCTACTGGGTACCTAGGGCAACATCTCTTTGCTACTGTCTGCTACATCACACTACCACAAGAATTTCTTGCAACAATACCAATTCTAACTTCATTTTATTTTATTGTTTTGAATGCACTATGTGCTCATGCTTGTGCAGTTTGGACTTCTGTTCTGAACAACAAGAAAGCAAAGGACTAATCTGTCAAGAGAAACAATATTACTGTTATACTTCCACTTTATTAGCATTATCTCTGGCTCCAAATTTTGAGCATTTCATCTAAGTCAGTGTAGTACAAAGTAGGAGCCTGCATGCTACTTCTATTTTTGTGACACTGCTCTCATGTTTATCAGCTTTTCTTATGGGGGATGAGAGAGAACTAGTCATGTGCTGTTTTTAAGAAACATCTGTTTTTGTGAGCTAGTTAAAACTTAATCTACAACCCTACTGCTAGATGGACTGAAGTCTCATCCTGCTGTGCGTGCTCAAGGTCAAGCAAGGTAATCACCACTAAGTTACATTTCTGCCTGTCAGAGAAGGCCCCTCAGCTGTAGTGTGAGCACCGGAACTTGCTGACAAGATTGCAGTGTCAAGTCATGCAAGTGAACAAGAGAAACAGAACGGAGTGACACTGAATCACTTCTGGATTATACAGAATCTTGCATTTGCATCACAAGCCTTCATAACATTGCATAAATCATTTACATTTCAGCTAAAAGTATTGATCTCTACCTCCTGGGATCATGAGGGACAAAGCACTTGCAGAAAGGGACTTTGTGACTTTTCCAGAGATCTTCTTTTTCTCTGAGCTTTCCAATCGCTGTCGAGCCATGTGAGATGCAACTTCAGCTGGCTTTGAGGAGTTATCTGTACTGTCCACACTCTCACTCCTTCCATTTATTTGATCTAAGTGTTCTGAGAAACTGCCAACTGTACAACAAAGACAGGATAAAGACTTTGAGGGAAAACCGAACATCCTTTTGCTAATGGAGCACAGAAAAAATAAATTATTCTTAGGTGTAACTGGTTAAGTGTAAGAAGAGGATCACATGGTATGAGTTATCACTACAACTGCCATGTTAATACCAACACTGTTACCTGGGGCTCAGGGGATAGTAAGCAAAACTTGGGATACAGTGACAAGGTTTTAGACAAGGGAAGGAGATGGATGAGCCTGAGAAAATTTTATTTTCTCCATTAACAGAAAGGAGTTGAGCAGGAGGAAAATGTGGAATACATGGGACATCTAGGGTTTGGGAATAGAAGGCTGTATCTTGAAAAAACTTAGTGAGTTACAAAGGACAAATAAACTGAAGACTGGTAGATGTGTATATAAGACTGAAATGGAACAAGTATTTGAGCAGGGAGATGATGCATAAAGCAAATAAATTAGCTAAGCAGAGAATGGTTTGCAACACTTCCTCCTAGATTTGTAATGACCAAAGTGACTTCCACAAGTCAAAGAAGAAAATCCTCTCAATTCTGAAAGGTATACATCATAGAGATATCTTAATTAAAAACAAACAATGTGTACTTCAGAGTATTAGATCTGACCTGATGCCAAATCAGATCCCTTTTGGGATAGCTGCTTTTAAAAGTAGTTCTGAAACACATGACTTCTAAATCTATGAATGCCACTGCTAAAAGAAGGTGGTCTGCAACGATTTGTAGTATCATCAGTCAAGACACCCACTGTGAACTACCTGATAGTGTGGAGCTGCTGATTGTACTTGCTGGAGTGGTTACTTCAGGTTCATCTGGCACTATTTCATCGCTCACAAATGCAGACTTTTCCTGTTCCTCCCGGGGACCCCCTGAGCTGGTGGAATCATCCTGTTCTCCTTCGGCTGACACGGACAATTTTGGAAGCATACCAGAACTGCGCTGCTGCCTGCTACTCTCAGCCTCAGACGAGATGGATGTAGATATTTGCTGTCTGCAAGAAAAATAAGCAAACTCTCATGTAGTTTCTGAAATCAGGAGGCCTACTATCTGGTAAGCAGGATGCAGGTGACCTGCAGTACATCCTTCTACTTACATTTCAGAATATTCAGAACTCCAGCTTAAGGATTCCACAGAAGGCAATGCTACACTTTTTGTTTTGTCTCCTGCATCTTCCTTTTCTTCCCCTTGAATTTGTGTGACTCGATCTATACTACTGAAAACCTATTAAAGAAAAAAACCCCAACAAAACAGACCATAAAAAATTGAGTCACCATAGGCACATTTGTTATAAAAAAAGATATGAAGGATCTAAAGTTCTATGATTCTAAGTGCTTATACACTATTTCAGAGTGCAAACTTAAAACTTGAACCTTTTCAAATTTTCAATAGTTTGTGCTCTTAAAATGCTTTCTTGTCTCCTCATGGGTACACAAATACAGCCTCTTCTCATTACGAATTTATCAGTTTTCTCCTTATTTCACAGTGTGAAGCAAGACAGTAAAGACAAAATCTTGCATATTCTCTTCCATTATTTCCTGCCAGTTCACCCTCCACTGTATTGCCTGAGCATGTCCACTCTGCTCCTACAGATCTCCAATCAGCAATAATTAGCTCTCATCTCAGCTACCAGAGTGTACTACATTTTGGGAAGTTTTACCTTCAATTCAGAGCATTCAGATCACTCTCTCAAATCTACATTTCTCCATGTCTGGAACACATGGTAACCATTACCTTGCTTTTTCCTTTGGTCTAATGTTACTAAATTAATAGCTACTACATGTTAGTACAGTAATATTTGTTACGCTATCACCTGCAAGATGCCCAGGACACAATTAGAGCAATATGGAAATTCATGTGAAGAACACTTCCTTGACACCTTCTGTTACGCCGAGTTTTCTACAGAAAATATCACCATATTTATATAATTTTTCATTAGTATCTTAAAGATTCAAGAAGTAACTTTCCTACACAATCTTCCCATATTTTGATTTAATGATATTATTTGTATTATTGCTCAATTTCAGTTAACTTCATAGTTTCTTAAGAAAATAAGGCCCTATAAATCTCTTCTATATTTAACATTTCCAAAATTTGCAAGAGCAGAACAATACAGATCAATCTTGTAATCTAAGGTTACAAAAATTTTTACTTACTTTTGAAAATCTGTGTGAACATGAGGAAAACTGTCTTATCTCTAAATTAAAATCTTCATCATTGGTATCATCTTCTTCCTCAGTTTCCATATGGTGGTATTTCTCAGAACGAGCTACAGAAAGGGAAATACAATATCTGAGTTTATCGGGAAGAATGGATACCGAGTTTTAATATTAAATAAAAACCTAGTTCTATTCTTTAGATTATTTCTGCTGAAATGTCAATTCACAAGTGAAAGTGCAAGCTGCCAGTGATTCTGATAAAGGAGATTTTAAAAGCAGTAAGCAAGAGTCAAAGTCAGTGATTACTTAACAAGGCATTCACCACTTTTTTTAATATCGTAAAACACCTACTGTCAAAGTAACTTGTGTCATCTTCAGACTCCAACTGCGGAATAAATTCTGCTTTCTGCCTCAGCAGACTATTCCAGTCAAGGCTCCTGAAGAACTGATGCTGCTTTACTTCATATGCACCACCTGGAGGAGCCAGAGGAAAACACTGAGCAAACTGTACCAAATCCTCTGCCATTAAATGAACTAAATCCCCAGCCAACAATGCAAATAATCATGGAAAGGCATAGCCATCACTGTACAAATGAACATCTACTACACATTCCCATGTGTAGAATACCCTAAACCTGCCAGAGATACTCCCTGCCCCTGTTTTGTTATGGCCATTTCTTTTAACCGTTTATTGCTTTATCATCTACATTTTTCTGGATGTACTAATTATAATCTGTTAGCTGCACATTAGTCAGAATCATCATGTGTAGTTATACAAATATAAATATGTGCACTAGGTGAGTAAATACAAGTAATGCAGAATGATTCTTAATAGTTGCTCAATTAAATATTATTGCTGATTAAGATATCTTTCAGTGTTTTATGGCAGTAATACACAATTCTACAGAAAATACCCTATCATTTAACTTATTTATTACTGCCTGCTCATTTAATGTGCGTTAAATGATTATACTAGTTTAAAGTTAGAAAACAACTGTAAGAACACAATGGAATACTGGAAATTTTGTCCTGGGAAGGTGGAAGATGATGTCATTAAGAAACATATATCTAATTCTAAAACCTGAACAAGTAACCTGCAGCAGCAAGACCTGCTGCCAGCTTGTTCTGGGTTTATGTTGCAGAAGGGTTTTGGCAGAGGGGAGGCTACAGGGATGGCTCCTCTGAGAAGCTGCCTTCCCCTATATCCAACAAATATAGCCACTGTCAGCTGGCTCCAAGATGGACCCACTGTCAGCCCAGCATTATCAGGGAAAATGCATTTAAGAAGGGGAAAGACTGCTGCACAACAGCAGCCAGAAGAGAGGAGTGTGAAGAGGTGAGAACAACTCTGCAGACACCAAAGCCCATGCAGAAGGAGCTGCAGGCACCAGAACTGAGGCTCCCCTGCAGCCCATGGTGCAGACCATGGGGAGGCAGCTGTGCCCCTGAGCCCAAGGAGGAACACAGGGAAGCAGAGATGCCCCTGTGAAGCTCCCACTGTGGGGCAGGGTGGGTGACTGAAGCAGACTGTGATCCCATGCAAAAGCCTGTGCTGGAGCAGGGCCCTCGTAGGGCCTGTGGGCCTGTGCAGAGAGGAGTCCAAGCTGCAGCACATTTGCTGGCAGAACTTGTGACCCCATGGGGGACCCATGCTGGACCACTCTTCCTGAAGCCTGCACCCTGTGGGAGGGACCCACACTGGACCAGGGGAAGAGCATGGGGTGGAAGGAGCAGCAGGGGCAGCATGTGACACCCTGACCACAACCCCCATTTCCCATCCTTCCATGCTGCTGGGAGGGAGGGACTAAAGCAGTAGTGTTAATTAGTAATAAATTAAATTAACTTCCCTGAGTTTTAGTATGCTTTGCCCATTATGGCAACTCCATGTCCTTATCCCAAACCATGATCCGATCCTTTGGCATATTTTCTCCTCCTGTCCAGCTGAGGAAGGAGGAGGTACCCAGTGGCCAGCCAGGGTCAACTGAGCACGCTGATATAGCATGCATACTTCTGTATGTCAAGGCTACAGAGAGAAAAAATGAAATCTCCAGGATTGGTTTCTGGTGTTATGATTTCTAAACTGAGTTCTTTGTTTTTCATACTGCACCAGGGAAAAATTCAGAGAAGCCAAATTTTCCCAAAGGAGACCAAAATCATATCTCATCGTAAGTCACTAGTTAAGTAGTAAATATTTCTCTGAGCACAGTAATGGAATATTACATCAGAATTGTATCATTCTTGATTGGCATAAGACACTTCAAAACCAAATGAGTATTTTTACTGCTGTTTTCCTTCTTCGAAGTAAATAAAGCATTCATCTCTCTTCTATCAACTTGCCTTTGCCACTCAGGTCTCCTGAGCAAATAAACAATTATGATTTTCATGAAGCATTATGCAGCTTGCTAATATATATTAAACAGACAGGACTGTCATTTGAAATGCATGGTGGAGCCTAGGATAAACCATGCTATTTTTCAGTGCCCATGCGGGACCTGTCACACTGCAGCCTCCATTTCTGTGAGCTGATTCTAACACGTAAATATCCTACAACTTTGGTGTGGTTTCTGAACGCCCTGCTTCATAGAAATAGCTGCCTTATTTCCTTCTTCAGACTGCCAACTCCTAGAGAGACCAGAGGCTTTAAAGATGTCAGTTCCTTACTGAGCACCACAGGTGCTTCATATTGTGGCACTGACCATTCAGTATTTAAGCCAGCCTCATCTCACCCAATTCACTTTCTACACCAACTGTATAGCAACAGACACAGAATTTACAATCCACTTCTGATCCAACCTCTCACAGGGCAACAGTCTTGAATTAACACTGTGTACATGAGGAAAAAGCATAAAGACAATATAACAACAATGCCTGGGAAGAGTGTACTTAAAACAAGGGAATAAAACTAGTTGTGGATTTTCATTTTGCCTTTGGCATTGCTGCCATCTGCAGCAGATGAAGCAGGCAGCAAGTGGAGAAGCTACTGGGGCATGACACCTTCCTTAATCCCAACTTGTTCAACATGGAGCAAGGAACAGCAATAAACTTTGCTGATGCCATTTAGTCCAGACCATCAGCTGCCATGAAGTCTAAGGGTTGTTCACACAGATTCCAGACATTCAGGCTGAGAGGGACATCCAGTTCATTAGAATCAGTCACATCATCATTCCTTGAAGGAAGATATGTCATTTGGGATCATGTCAATAGTACTCAGGATCTGGGTTATAATCTCATTTCCCCTGAGCAGATGTGATAAGGCCAGTTATGCACTGATTCCTAGAGCCTCTTTTTAATTAGGCCTAAAAATATGTAGCAGAGTTGGACTCAGTTTTGTGAGTCCAATTTTCCAAGTATTCTCATGCTGACTCAACCTGCCACTTGGTTTCTTTAGTGTCCCAAATGCATTTCTGTTCATGGCATACGCTGCTCACTGTAAAGAAGACTATACCTTTATATTTGGGCTCTTTTATGCATGAGACTTTTTTTTGCCATGTTTACCTAGAGCTTTGCCTAAAGGGATGGCAGTCAGTGATTAGGGTTCCCATACATTAACACTTAAAAATCACACACAAAATTCATTACGGCCTCTCACAGAAACTCCCAGATAAATCTTGGTCCATCAACCAACAAATAAACTCTATTACATAAATGTACAGTATTTTCAATAACCTATGCATGCTCATTGGAAGAAGAACTTCCTTAACATTCAGTTTTATTTTAATTCTTTCTCATACAAGGCAGTAGCGCTTGACAAATGAGAATGACAAGACTTTTCACCACAGAACCTCAGACAGTCATTTCTGAGTAAGCAGTTTGAGTACCTCCCTAACACCTGGAGGATTAATCTGCCAGGCTAAGATACTTCTGAAAAAGGAAGTTATGTATTGATTTCCTTCTAGATTTCTGTATTTAGTAATTTAATACTGTAATCATGAAGAAACCCCATTCCTGTCTAACAGGGTCTTTGAGAAATTTCTGTCAAATTAATCAAATCAGGAGAAGAGTAAATGGAAATGAGCACATGTAAGTCCCACAAAAAGCAGGACAGACATCATAATGTTAAGTTCCTATTACTGGTCTGAATCTATAAATTATCATGGCATGTTGTCCCACTGCATGTCATGACAGATGTTACCCAAGCAAAACAAACAGGTGAACAAAAGCTCCCAATGCTGAACACAGAAGCTATTTCTAGAACATTAACAATTTAAAATTAGTGCCTCCTAACCTGTTCCCAGTCTTTCCAAAGGATTCTGCCTGAGTAGCAGAGTAATCAGATCCTGGGCATCCGGAGGTGGTGCTTCATCCTTTTCAGGCCAGTTGATTTCATCTGGAAAAAAAGGAAGTTGTTTGATACTCCTGAAATCTGATCCCAGTACAAATTGTATGAATACTCTAATAGTGACCTTCCAGCAAAGCAGAGTTAAAGCAACTTTTTCAACTTACTCTGCCGCATACCAATTACTTCTAATTTTTAAACTCTCTATACAGACTGCATAAACATACTACGTTCCTATTTCCTTCAGAAGTATCATTTAACACAACACTGTGTTTAGCAGCAGAATGCTTGGCTCATGAAAACTTTCAAAATATTAGCACAACTTGTATGCTCTCTCTTCCCCCACCAAATCATTATTTAAAATGTAGTTATGTTCCATGGAAACTGTTGCTACGATGGACACTGCTGACCTGACCCAGCAGTTGCTGCTCACATTTGTGTTCCTTCTCTAATGCTAGCAGATTCCCTGAAGTCATTACTCCCAGGACTAAGGGTCAAGGTGTCAGACTGTGCTCTGGAGACACACATGACATTGAAGCTTTTTTTCAAGAGACTCATACTTCCATGTTACCTCCCTCTACTGATTCTTGTACTGTGGCTTTTGCTCTTCATGGCAAGCCGGACCTAAACCATGCAATCAAGACAGGATACACTGTGCATGAACATGAACTTTCTAACAGCCTGATTTTTAGTGATAGCTGCCTCCACAAATGTAGTGCAGGTTTAAGCAAAACTCTGCAGAAGTTTCTTGGGAGGTACAAGGATTTTGGCACCAGAGAAACAGCACTCTTGGAGCTGTTAAGGTTTTGTTATCATTTTATCATCTCGACTTTTTCTCTAAAATAATCATAACTGCAGAAATAATCATCAGAACCCACACACCCGTTTATCCTCTGTATTTCAGAGTTTAAGGAAAAGTACTAATACAAACAGACATGAAATGTAAACTGTTTCTGGAGCAATATTTTAAATTTCTAACACTTTAAGTATCTAAATTTACACTTAAGTCGTCCCACAGCTGTCTCTGCACAGCTTGAGGGCAGGAAAGGCAAAATACAATGAAAAAGGAGGCAAGTAAGACTTTATAACAGAATTTTAAACAGAATGGAGGTTTTGCTCATGGAAACTGGAAGAAAAATACAGGCTACAGTTTGGTTCTTTAAGATGGCTCCTCCAGTCAAATAGAAGAGGATAATTTCTTTTAGCACAGTAAACATATGCAACTAGAGTTCGTCTAGATTTATTTCAGTAAGTAAGGATATTTAAAATAAAAAGAAGTAACTGACAAATCAACACCAAAACAAGAAATTGAGCCAACCAACGGTCTTGGAGGGTGAGTGGGAATATACCATGTTTACAACTAAACTTCTATAAATAATTTCTATAACATAAATTGACACATTCAATTATCAAATAAAGATATTTACAAAAGTATTAGCTAGATTGTAACACATGACAATGCTTTAAAAAAGGTAAAATTAATGCCACTTCAAAATAAAGCCTAAAGTACAAATTTTGTCCTTGATTTTAAGACTATTCCCTCCCCTTCTCCCAGTCGGAGAGTGTAAGGACAAAAACACAGGTGCATGTATCTGAAAATGCAATAAAAACATGAGTTATTTCCACGTTTGCCTGCCTACAGCTCCTACTGCAGTTTAATCTGATTTGGAAAATAAAGCATGGATATGCATTGCAGCCATGGGGCACCCAGAAAACACACAACATTTGCTGCCTGTGTTAATTAAACAGTTGATTCTTCTTGCCACTCAGGCCTCAGCATATCACATCAGAGGACCACATGGTTATAAATCCATGAACACACAGAATGTCACATGCATTTTAATAGTTTACAAACAAGTCTGGCTTTCAGCTTCAGAGGTAGGGGAAGGAAAGATGATGACAGAGTGTTGCCTTAAGTACAAAAGGGGATTTGTTGCATTTTCACAGAATGAGGAACTAGAGATGCATTCTTAGCTATTGGACTTTTTAAGCAGACCATTAAACAGCCGGGGAAATAATTAGTAACAGAGGTGCCATTCTGTTAACCCTGTGTCATAAACAGAGACCCTCTACATCTATGCACCTGGGAAATATGTGGAAAGAGCAGGTAGGATAGTAAACAATTCTGGTTAATTATCACTCAGTTTTGTCTCAAGACATAACAATACTTAGGGTCAGTTTGCAGGTTAAGATCTAAAAGGTTATTGAGTTTTAAATGGAAGAGGAACAGCTGCTACAGAAATAACATTACACTCCAACAATCACCAATGAAATCATTAACAATCTGTGAAATGAATTAATTTCCTTCTTTTTCCCATTATTTATTATTTGAAAGACATTTGTTTTAGAGTTTTATTACATCTTTGTTAATTTCTTTATTGTGCCATGAGGCATTTTCCTGTTAACGTGAATTTATTTTAACTGTTTCTTCTCTGGTATAATTTTTTTACCAAAGACAGAAATCACTACTGCACAGTGGTATTACTTTTAATAATTCAGCTTCTCTCTTCCAAACAGCGCAGCTTAACCCCTGGACTCTATATAAATTAATTTCTGTTCTTAGCAACAATATACAGCAAGTTCAGCTTTTAATCTAAATGAGTTGTTACTGCTTTGATAGCAAGCTGTGTAGCCTAACAGTAAAATTGTAATATATTGACTATTAATAGATTTTCTGGTTTTTTAGTGATAATCCTCACCACTGATTACTTGTCCAAAGAGCTCTTCTGGTGTATCTCCGAAGAATGGCACACATCCGACAAGAAATTCATAAAGAATAATTCCCATAGCCCACCAATCCACTGGTTTTCCATAACCCTGTCTCAGTATCACTTCAGGAGCTATGTATTCAGGTGTACCACAGACCTAAAAGAAAGAAAACGAGCATGATGGCAAAGTAAGTCGAAGACAGCACACTGAGCTATGTCACATTATTTACAATTCCTGAAAAGTAAATTAATATAAAAACATGGGGGGAAAATGGAATTCAACTGGGTTTAGTCTGCTGAGTTTGCATAAAAACTTATGTTTTTAGAACAACCTACCTACATTAAGAGGCATCATAATCAACATTTGTGCATCTGTCATGCAAAGGACAGTCTGTGCTTTGTACATGGGAGTCCATCATGGCAAGTATTTTATTTAACTTAAAACATATAATTTTTCTTATATGAAAGTTATGATGTTTTTATCTTAAGTAACTTCTACAGTGAACAGATAGATTGTGAGCAACAGTAATGAGGCATGCTTAAAGGGAAATGGGCCATAGCACAGATTTCAGCACCCTTGGTTGTACAACGCATAATGAGCTCCACAAGTACTCTGCTGAGACTTCTGTATTCTTTACAAAACAGTTTTCCATTTGTCTCTCTCACAGATTCACTTGCACACAATTAGGCTGTTCATCTTACTAATATATCTTAATGTAAAAAGGAAAAAGCCTAGAATAATCTTCAGGGCACCAGTTAAAGTACCTGACATACTCAGTTGGAACACCAATGCATAAATAACTAGGGTTTATTCAGTATTACAGTATGTTCTGCTGGCAAAACATTACTTCATGTAAACACTCAATGTAGAAATGAAAATAAGCTGTTTCTTACTTGTTTGTCGAGGAATTCTCTGGCATCCTTCTCAATGTGACCCTCATACAGATTGGTAGTCAAACTCATTAGCCCCACTTTTGACAGGCCGAAGTCTGTAAGCTTTATATGGCCCATGGATGTTACCAAGAGACTGAAAAATAGGAAGGTTTTAAATCACTGTGATATAATTCAACACTTACCATTTTTATTACTATTACATTTATTAATTGCAATACTTAGAGGAAAGTGCTTCATTAGCACTGTAAAATCATAAATACAGCTTAAAAAGTACTTTAACTGGTACAGAAAAAACAGATTAAAAATCTAAGTCTTACACTTGTTACTATTATTATCAGAAATAAACAAACTTTTTATGTGCAACTGCATAACACCTTTTGGAACTACACAGGTCTTGAGAGGGGAGTGCTTTGAATAAACAGTTATCATGTGAAAGACCTAAAATAGAATGCATGTCATTTTGAAAGTGAGGTGAGCATTCTCCATCTGTAACAAACTAGGTCAGTCATGCATTTGGAAAAAACATCAGGGTATTAAGTTAGTAATTAATACTATACTGTCCTAAGGCATTGTCCTATGAAGGTATATCAATCAACATCCATGGCTTCAATTCTTTTTCTTTTTTTTTTTTTTGTTGTGAAATGGGAAAAAGATTAATGGAGTTGCAAGGGCCACACTTTGTATTTCAGCTACTTACTGTAATTTGATTTTATTTGTATAGGAGCAACACTGTATTTTTAAATATTGAAATTGAAAACCCTAAACCCAAAACCCATGTAAATAGAAAATGTTTCTGCACGTGCTCAATCTTGTCTTCAAACATGCAAATATCAGCAAGTTGATGATATTTTGTATTGATCAGAGTACACTTTGATATTTTGTATTAAAGAGAGTATACTTTGAAAAAATAAAAAAACATGTTTCCCTCCATTCGAACCAGAAGAACAAATACTTTTTTCTATTAAGCTGCTCTGGAGGCTCTTCCATCTTAAACAAAAAAAAAGTTCTTAACAGTTCTTTTGGAAAAAAAAAATGCATTTAATGTAACTGCAAGCAATGAAAATTAAAATATTGTGGAGGAACTGTGAATCTACATAACATTTACTGTAAAGGAAAAAATCCAAGCAAGTTTAATAAACCTTTTATATTTCACCTAACCATTTCAAACTCCTCTTTCAGTTATATTCTATATACATACTTGTCGGGTTTCAAATCCCTGTGTACAATTCCATAATTATGAAGGTATTCCAAGGCCAGAACAGTCTCTGCAAAGTACATCCTTGCCATGTCTACAGGTAAGGGACCCATATTTTTCATCAAAGTAGCACAGTCGCCACCTGTGGGAACAGTACAAACGTTCCAGATGATGCTATAATTTCTGAGGTGTATCAGTATAAACCATATATGGTGCTGAAAGGATCAGAAATTGCAGTCATAAATTTTTATTTTCCAATCAGATGACTCAATCAAACACATAACCCTCCCAACTACTATACTGGTAAAAGTGTGAAGCTGGGAGAGAGCACCACAAGGATTCAGCTGAAACCAATATGCTGCTGCCTTAAGGAGAAAACAAACAAACGAATGAATTGTGGGGATGGGGGGTGGAGGAAGCCACCCACAGAACTGCACCTGGATATCTCTTCAGTACTGTTTGTGTCTACTGTATTCCTTCAGCATTAGCACCTTTCCAGAATGTCTCCTCTTTCTTTGTACAAGTAACTACTACATATCCCCCAACTTGCTAATGAAAATTTTGGCTCCAGAAAAAAGCAAACATTTCCGCATCAACTTTGAATGTTAGCACACTTTCAATTACAATCTATAAGGAATTTACTCTAAGAGCAGTTATTTCCCATTATAGCTGGAACACAAGTGTTTTACAAGCTGTTTATGGGAGAAAACGACCGGTGGAAAAAAAAAAAAGAGCCACCTTGCTGTTGGATCTAATTCCTAAATCTGAATTGCCCGAGTATGGAGGACACACAGGGGGCCCCTTCTAATTCAAGTACCATATGGGCTATTTTTCTTCTGTGGTGTAAGAAAATTCTCTTCTGCCTCTGTAAAACAGAAGAGCAATTTTACCTTCTACATATTCCATGACCATGCATAAATGACGTCTTGTTTCAAAGGAGCAATACATGCTGACAACAAATGGATTTTCTGCAAATGTCAGGATATCACGCTCAACAAAGGCCTGTTGGATTTGGTTTCGGAGGATGAGATTCTGCTTATTAATTTTCTTCATGGCAAATCTTTGTCTGGTTTCTTTGTGTCTCACAAAATAAACCGCACTGAAAAGTTCAAATGGGAGAGACAAAGCAAAAAGTCTGATTAACTACTAAAAATGAATTTTAAAACATATTTAACTCAATTTAAAAAAAACTCCACAACTGTGTGTTTTTATATATATATATATATAATACAAAAGACTTGTTTTCAATTCAAGTAGTCTTTCACATTAAAGAATGGTTACAAAATCTCATTTTGTTTAAAAATCAGGATGAATCTCAGTCAACATAAGTAAGTTCCCAAATTAAAACAAACAACTCACTTGCCCTTCCCTCTCCCACCCAACCAAACAACAGCAAATATAAC
Organism: Petroica traversi; assembly: GCA_025920805.1. NCBI lineage: Eukaryota > Metazoa > Chordata > Aves > Passeriformes > Petroicidae > Petroica > Petroica traversi. The sequence goes on from JAHLSL010013733.1 coordinate 1,457,723, forward strand.
AGCAGACATAACAGCAAATGCTTTTATCCCAGGCAGATTTCAGGCATTCCCATCAACAAAGGATTACATACAAAATCCAGCTATGGCATAGTGTTATAAATCATTGTGACAAATGCTTATTTTGTAGGTGTGCTCAAAAGGAAATTATGACTCAGACTCAGTCCAGGGGATTTTAAAATGCATCACAGGTCTCTTATGAAGGCTGCTTAGAAGTTGCTTGAAGGGGTGGCTCCTCATCACCAGGTGCAAAATCTCCCACTCTTGCTCAGCCCCTGACATCAGCACTGATCCGTATCAGAGGAAGGTCACCAGCAGGCAACCCAAAACAAAGATCACTGCATTAGCTACATGGTAGTGTGGGGCTATGGTGTATCTTGACATGAAGAATTTCCGCTGGGGTGCTGGGTACAAGGCTTCCTGTTTGGGTAGGTAAAGTCACTCCCTTGCAGTAAGGGCAGCAAAGGAAAAGAAAACCTCACTTGAGCTACTCTTGTGCCTTTCAGATCTAAGAAGAAGAAATTACCCTGCTGTGAAGTATTCAGAAGGACTTTACTACTGCATTTCTCAAAATCCCTTGAGGCAAATCCTGAATATTTTTGCCATGCTTGAAATCTACTTTATAGTATTTAATGCTTATACCGTCTCTAGTATATAATTATCACAGTGTTTATGGAAAGAAAGCACTTAAAGGAGAAAATAGAGGGGGGAAGGTGGAGGAAATGGGATTCAATTGTGAACTTTTAAAAATTCAATTAATTGCCCCCACAAGGTCCAACTATCAGCATACAATTATTTATATAAACACAAAAAGTAACTTTTGCCTTACTATTTCTACAAAGATCTTTACACAGCTACCAAAGTGATTGGCACTGAAAAGAATTAGCACTTCTCCTCTCCTTTGTGAAGGAAAGCTTTCTGGACAGCACAGTTTCTCTTACTGATTCCAAAAGCTTTCATTAATCCCTCAGTCTTGTCTGAGCATGGGGCAGGTAAAAGACATTACACAATTATGAAAGTAGGTAAAAACTACCTTGGGCAAAACCCATGACAAACCCCACCCTTTGTGCCTCCTACTAAGTCGCACTCCCTTCTGCCCCTCCCAAGCTGGAATACAGACTGAGTTACTCAGCTCCAGTACTCCTCCCTGCTGACTTCATGCCTTGAGTCCTGCAACTTTTCTTACTGCTCTCCAGCTCTTGCTCTTCTCTTCTCCAACTCTTTCTCTTACAATCCCTTCCCTTACTTTTCTTGAATTTTGGTTTTCTTCTCTCATTTGTTGCTTTCTCCTGTCAGTTTCATAATCTCCTGTAATATGTTTTCTTTTATCTGTTCAGTCCCTCTCTGCATTCCTGGCATGTAGAAAATTATTGCCTGAAGTCTCCATCCTTAAAATAAACTAGTTACATGAATGAACTAAGGACTAACTAAGGACTGACTGAGGACTTGGCATGCAAAATATTCTCTGCAGTTTTAAACTGGACAGTGTGCCAAGATGGACTCTTAAAAGGCAAACAGCAACCACAGCATATTATTTCAGCATCTTAATAAATCCTCCTTTCAGACCATACACATCTGCAGGATCATTACTAACATATTTAAAAATTATTAAACAGTAAGTTCCAAGGACCATCTAGTCCTGTAAGTATCTAGGATGTGCCTCTATATTTTCCCAGCTGTCTAAACTGCATCCTCAGTCTTACAATAAGGTAACTTTCCACTGGGATTCTGTTATTTCTCAGAAAAAAAGCTTTTAAGTTCAAATGTACCAGGATTCACAAGACAACTGCAACTCAATAGTGTCTCTTGCTTTTACCCACACATACACTGATTATGCTACACTTCTAAATGACAGAAAATGCTTCTAAAATGATCTTCAACATACAGAAATGTCTAATATCCCTCACAACTTCTGGTCACAGTAACACCAGCATAAAGCATTTATGCTTTATGAAGAAAACTATACCCCAGTCAGCAGCACGTTGATCATCAAATGCTGCCCACGATCTTCAGTATATTATAAAGATAATTTCAAATTTAAGGATTCTGTGACTCAAAAAAAGTGTAGGGACTGCATCCGGACTGTCCTGCCAATCCACTGAATGTCAGTGGCATGCCCTGTTCGCCCTGCAAAGCCAAAGTGGTATTGTTGCATCCTCCTATTGTTTCAAATGAAGAATTTGATTTCATATGTCCCCTCAGCTTTCTGTTTTCATGACACAGCAACAAGAGTTTCCAAAGGATTCTCTAAATTCACTGTGCAAATTTCAACAGATATGCACGTGCTCTGTATTTTACTGATGCTGTAGTTCAACACAGCAATAAAGCTTAGTTTTGAAGAGAAATAAGAACATTCATAAAGAATAAAGAACATTCATCTGGCAGTACCCAAACATTACCTTATTTCACTTTCAGCAGAGATCTCAGCCTGAAAAGCTATCTCTATAATACCTCTAGTTAGGCACACTCTAAGATGACAAAAAAAAAGGTTAAAATATTTAACTGGGTTCCTGAACTAATCAAACTTATATATCATGCCACCTATCACTCCAATCTTACATTCACAATTCCTATTTATACATTGAAAAATGTCTAATTACCAAAAAAATCCAAATAGACAGGTTTCAGGCCTAGTTTACAGCTCCTCAATAACTCCAACTTTTAGAGCCATTTTACCATGTAGTCTACATTCAGCAGTTAAGGCTAATGTAGCTGACCCGATTTTCTAATCTGTCAAAGGACCTTGAACTCCTTGTGGAGACACAGGTACTGTACCCACTGTTTAAAAATTGTAACTGCTGACAGGAACTTTGTTTCATTTTCTCAAGCAATTTTCTGAGAAGAGACTGCTAAATTCTACTCTACCCTGGAATTATTTATCATGTTGCCTCCAGTGAAGAGACACTACTTGAGAGGCTGTGGTTTGTATTATTTGGTAAAGTTCATAGATAGCTATTTAAAATCAGAATTTAAAAGCAGCATTGCACCACCATCTAACGAGGCAATGTCTATGACCAGATCAGTTATTTGGGGCAGGAGAAAATGCAACCTGAAGTACTGCAGCTCCTGGGCAATGAACCCACAGCCTTCTTCTCCCTGCAGTATTCCAGACTTATCCTAGTCTGCCTAGAAGGAAATGAGAAGCTGGACATGTGATGGAGAGAACACGATGGCTTTGATCCTTCTCTCACAACTGGTACTTGTCCTAGTTGTTCTATAATGTCATCAATTTTGAGTAATAAAAACACCTCTCCATACCTAACAGTACCAATGCTTTCTATCTTTATGGCAGCTAGTAAACATAGATTCAAAGCAATGCAACTGCAGTCCAAAATTCTCATGGGTAAACTGTCTTTTGCTACTTTGGTGAACCTACAAAGTCACACTTCCACCTGTCCCCTTTCTGCTTCTGAACTAGTGGCTGCCAGGCTGATGATGCATTAACCTGGCTGATGGGGTTTTATTCTACAGCTGGTAACTTTCTTAATTCTGTTCCAAATACAACTATACATGAGCAAGTACTATCAATGGAGTGGAGAAGGGACAGAAGGAGTACTAACAAGTTTCATGCAGCAGCTGCTCAAGACACACTGCTTCTGAGTTTTTAAATTTATCAAGCAACACCATCGGCCAGTCTGCCATGTACACACAGATATTACCATCCCTGCAAAATTAAAAGCATTCCAGGCACGAGCAAAAGTGGTATTAGGCATTTGTTTTAAACTCATAGTTACATATTGAAGAGATATTGAACTAATATCGCTTGCTTCCCTGAAATCAAATGTAATTTTTGTTTTGTTTAACTTTTTAAGGATACCAAGCTGATGCTAACTTGAAGAGATTACTACTAGCTGTTACCTCTCACAAGCTGGAATATGGAGAAAATGTTGCGATTGCAGCAAAAAATTTAGAATTTGGGAAATGTGAGTTTTGTCTGGCTGAAGAAAGTCAGATAGACAGCTTGTGAAACCATTAATGACTTGGCCAGAATCCTACATGTTTACTGATTCACAGCTTGTTTAACTTCTTGTATATTCCTAACCATTCCCAAAAGCCTCATCTACTCATCTACTACACCTCATGTACTCTACAGTCATTTAATTGCACTACAAATGAGTTTACTCAATCAATTAAAAGCAGAGAACTGCTAAGACATTTACTCAAACCTTAACAAAACCAACAGTTTATATTTAAACTCATCAAATTTAACATATCTGACAAGTCTCTGCTATAAGACGCCAAGACCAACAATTACTCTGTCAAATAATCAAAGCTTTCCATTTCACTGATAAAGGCAAATACACCACAACAAAGGAAAGGAATGTTATAGGGTTTTCTTTAATTAGTTCAGATTTAAACCCACCATTACAGCCTCAAAATAAATGAAGTATCATAACAGCATACTGCAACTTTAGTAAGTCAGAGCACTAATATGCCCAGTGACATATTTTAGAGAATGTATCAATAAAGCACAGGCAGAACTCACACAGACCTAGATTATTTCAAAAAATTAATGGCCTGGAAAAACACAGGAGAGAAAATACAATTGTTGTAGCATAACAACAATAACTTTTGTTTCAGCTATTTATACTTGTAAATAAACTGCAATAAATGCCTTCAGGATAGTTTCTTGCTTTACGTTCACAAGAAATAGGTATTACTGGTTTATTACACTCTATTTCATAGATGGGTTACACAGCATTTAGGTTATCTTGATGTGTTCCCCTTTAAACTTGACCATAGCTTTTGAGTAAATTCACCATCAACTGTATTGGTGCCAACAGTAAAACGAAAAACACACTTTAATGAAGACTAGAAAAATGGTCTGTTGATTTTACAGTCCATCCCATTTATCTGACATAGTAGAGATTTTCAAGTACATCGATAGTTTTGAAAAAGTCATATCCTAGAGAACTCAGGAGGACAAGCCTCCTCAATTTACAGTACTGAAGAGGTGCTAAAATCACTTTTAAAAATGAGTTTTAGAAGTTTATTGTCTCACATTTCACTGTGTTCCTTTCCCACTCCATGTATTGGGTTTATATAGCCAGGTTTTGGTAGTGGGAGCCCACAGTGGAACAGGTTTCCTGGCATGATTTGTTTCCCTGGCAGGAGCCCCCACAGTGGCAGGCTGTGCCTGATGAACTGCACCCCATGGAAGAGTGACCCATGTTACAGCACTCTGGAGAGAGCTGTTGCTCATGGGATGGACTCACATTGAAGAAATTCATGGAGAACTATGTCCCATTGGGAAGCAGTCTACACTGAAGCAGAGGAAGGACTGTCCTCCCTGAGCAGCAGCAGGAACATGTGATGAACTCACCATAACCCCATTCCCTGTGTCCCTGCACTGCTGGAGGGAGGAGGCAGAGTTCTGAAGGATAGAGTGGTGGGTGGAATGGCATTTTTTAAGATGCCATTTTACTTCTCATTATTCTGCTTTGACTTTGTTAGCAATAAAGTCAATTAATATCCCAAATTCAAGTGTGTTTTGCCTGTGATGGTATTCAATGATCCATCTCTCCCCCAGTCCTCATCTCAACCCATGAACCCTTCACTGTATTTTCTTTCCCCCATCCAGTTGTAGACGGGAGCGATAGTGTAGCTTTGGCAGGTGACAGGAATCCAGCCAGAGTCAACCCACCACAGGCTGTTTGCTTTGTCATTTTTGGTTTATCTTCTAAGAAGTAACCACCTAAAAGAAAAATAATAACCAACAAAATCTACTTTGTCATTACTTCCTCAAGGATAGAAGTAATAGCCCTCTACTAAAGTGATGAGCTTTTCAACTTCCACTAATACTACCACATTATAACCTGGCAGACTACCCCTGTTTTTACACTTGCTAATGCAAATAATGATTCATGCAGAATCTGGTTATTCTCTTGTACTTTTCTTTTCTTCACATATTTACCAGGGTCTCATCCAGTTGGTACGGCATTACATTGCCTATTTTGTCTATTACTGGCATTTAAAAGATATCAACAAGTGTTGATTTTCCCTGCCACAAACATGAGGAAAAAAACATGTATGCCACCAAGAAGGCCATGGCTCTTCATCAGTGGAAGATCTTCCGTCTCTGCAGATCCCTTTTTGTCTCTGGTTTCAGGTGGACAGTTGTCTCCAGTCTGTATTTCTTAATGGCTCTCTGAGCCTCCTCCTGGCTGTAACACCCACAGAGAAAAAGGCACAGGTAGGTGTACTGAAGCTCTGCCTCTGGGTGCCAGCTCACTCTGCTGCAGTTGAAAACTGTGCTCAAGTGGGAAAAGCTCAGTCACTCTTGAAACCCTTGTCTCCAGCAGGGGCCTAGCCCACACAGTTCCTTTTATCCTCCTCCAGTAAGAAAAATAGATGAAAGGAGGAATGGAGGGGACTTCACATCTGCCAAGGGAAGGAGAAAAGGGCGCAGCATCTACTGCTAACTGCTGAGAGGGAGGCTTTTGAGGTACTGGGGTAATTGGGAGAAGGTGAGATACAGTAAGCAGCAAGTTCGTCTGTGAAGAAATTCTGAGAAAATTAACTGAGCAGAGCTTGACTAGTGAGAAACTGTATTTGAATATTTATATAACTTTAATGCAGATTATATTATTTTGCTTGGGAATTTTGCTGAGTTATGAAAAAATGTCTGGAGACATAAGTGGCCTCCACACAACCTAACATGGCCAACAGTCCTAGGCAGTACTAAATGTCTCCTGTTCCAGAACTCACTGCTACCTTTAACTAAATTTCATCAGAGAAAGCCAGACAGCCTCATTCAGCAGGCACACAGAATTCCAGAGCACACAGATTGCAGGTGCTTTTTCTCCTGTGTTCAAGACCTCATCACAGAGCACTCAGTCCTATCAGCTCACTGCCACTTCCCTCAAGCAGAGCCAGTCTGATGCTGCTGGAAAGCAGCACTGCCCTCCTCCTCTGCCAGGCTGTGACATGGCCTCATTTGGCAGTGGGCTCCTCACATCAAGATGGAAACCTCTCTTTTTTGAGCCAGTTTACATGCCTCTGTTCCTGCAGGTTACACAGAACAACAGTTCCTGTCTCGATATATTTCAGTGCAGAGGAGGAGCCAAACAAGTACAGGATCAGAAGAGGGGACTGAAGACAGATACCACCACTATCCAGTACTTTCAGAAAATATTGTGTGCTCATTTAGAAAGGCCCAAGTTACCAGAATTTCCTCTTGGTCTTCTAGGATATCTTCAGATGACTTACATATCACTAGGCAGTAAGCATGCACTCTCCAAGTACCAAGAAATAAACCAAGAAATAGCAATTCCTTTAAAGGTAATGGGTTAAGATTTGAGAACTGGAATAGCATTCACAAAGTAGCAAAACACTGCTGTCCTACTTCAGGAAATTTGTTTCTATTGCAACAATACTTTTAGGTCAGGAACTCTTATCTATCTGTCTCCCTACAGATGACACATAATTCTCTCTCACATCTGCATAAACACAGACTTTTTGCAGCATTATAAAGGTGAGCTTACATCTGCCCTTTGATTTATTCAAATTTCACCTTTGGCATGATACCTGATTCTGATAAATCTTTCTGATATAACATTCAGTATTTTAATTTACTGCAGCACAGAGTAATTAATTACTGCCTAGCAAACTTTCCAAAACCTTGTTAACTTAAAATATTAGTAACAAAACAAGAACGCCAAAATGAAGAAAACAGGATCCAAACTCACTCCCTCAAATAAAGACCCCTGAAATAAGAAACTATGGAAAAACAAGCAAAAATAAAACACAAAAGAGCTGGCACAGTCAGGGATTACTCACCCATAAGCTCCATTACTGATCAGTTTAATTGTCTCGAAATCACTTTCCCGAGGTTTCCTCTGCAGCTTCAGCGAGGTATTAGAGCTCTTCAAAGTAAGAGATGAGAATGAACAAAGTTAACACAACACGTTTTTTTTCAAAATCAGGGGGGAAAAAACCCCAAATAAAAAACCCAACTATCACCAGGTTGTCACACTGCTGAACAGGTAAAAGCTCTGGACCGCCAGCCACACAGCCAACAGAGAGGGACCAAGGGGCTCCTGAAACAAAGCTGCTTTTTCATCAGGCATGTATCTGCTGCACCACAGCAAACTATCCACTTCTCTCCATGCACAGGTTACAGCCACAAAGGCTTCTGGTAAAGCAGTTACTGGAAATTCTTATCTGGAGTCATGGACTTCTGTGAATTCCACATGGCACTCGTTGACTACTACCTTCCCATTTTATTAAATCTGACTTCTGTACTACGGCCTGGTAGTAACAAACTGTTGATGAGCCCTTGTTTACTCATATGAACTTTGGCACACTTCAAACTAATGTGATAGAGTGTGATACAACAAGGAGGACGGTGAAAAGAGACAAACTGAAAAAGATGGAAAATAAAAAGGCATTAATTCTACCTCTGAAGAGGTTACTTTAATCTACTTCTTTGTCAGAACTTTTTCAAAACCAAGTTGCCCCAAGAGGGCAGAACTTTTTTTCCAGTTTGAATTTTTAATTAATCTTGAAGATCTGTGAATTAGAATTGGGGTTCAGGGGAAAAAAGGCACAGCACTCCAAATACAGACTTCCAAGCCCATACAATCTTTTTGAAATGTCTTCTGAATCTCCAAGAAACTCCATGATCCCTATCCATGGAGAGGTAACAGTTGAAAGTAGAGCTGGTAGAAACATTTTCAATTAAATGCTTGCTAAAGAAAATTCAGAGCAAGACTAGTGAAAATGTTAATATAATGAACTACATCGGTGTTGACAGAGAGAACTTACTAAATTGTTCAGTCCATTTGTCTGCCAGTACAGGATTCTTCCTAATTGTCATTTATGATGACTGTGAGCAGTCCTGTACTTGAAAATTATGCTTCCTGTCACCTCTCATGTATGTTCATTTGACAGCTACATTTTGAGATGTTTCCAAATATTCCCTCTATAGTTTTTTAACTGATTTCATCATCTCCCCTATTTACATTCCTTTATTACACTACATTATCCTTTCTGTATTTCTTCAGCATTTGCCCAACACAAATAACATTACAATTTCAACAGCTTAGCTAATCCTAAACCACTCTGCACTTCAGATTCAGTTAAGTACTTTGGCACTTCTGTTAAGCCTTCAATTTATTCTGTCTTTTCTCCAATTTCTCAATATCCTTTCACTAAATGCTGCTCAGGTATTTTAAATGCAGATGAATGAAAGCCACAGAATAAAAACACCTTTTTTGTCAATTAGAGAATCCTTCATAAGCAGCACTTTGCCAAATATTATAAAATAGCCCAATATAACATGACATGTATCAGAGAATAATGCCTTTTCTGTTATGTGTCAGAACTGGTCTAACAGATACTCCATGTTTGTAAATACTTGTAAAGTACCACTTAATTACCTAGATATCCCCTAAAAATGTTCTTGTTTTTGCTATCCACTTGCACTGAAAATCAAGACTAAATTATTAGAACTTCATCTACTCTGCTGACTGACAGGTATAAGAACTAACTTTTAAAAATAAGAATTTCAAAGAATATTTAAGCCCACAATATTCTGCTCAATCAACACGGCCAACTGGCTTTTCTTTTGTCACTCTGAACAAACTCTCACTAAATATTACTCTAAGATACCCACTGCTGAAGGCAAGTATTTTTGAACACAGATGCAGAAGAATGATGCACAACCTTTCAAACTGTAAACTAACTTTCTGAATCCAGGCTATGTGCTAACTTACTCATTTCTTCCTTGCCCCTTCACTGGATCTGTTCAGAATCTCTCAATTTGATCATTAGCTGCCTCTGTGAATGGACTGTTTTAAAATCTCTTTAAGATACTTTACTAAACAGTTTACCAATACTTATAAAAGAAAAATAAATACATTGATTGACCAAAAAAAAAAGAAAGTATTGGTGAATTTTGTGGTGAAATTATTGCCACATGGTAAACACTAACTTAATGGAAGATTAAGACACTGAAATTTGCAGGAAAATAGGTAGAAAGCTTGGTTATACCTTTGGAAAGCTTTCTGCCTGCACAGCTTCACAGAGTTAGTGTGAGTATTAACCAATGTTTATTCAATCTGTTTACACATATCAGGAGAAAACAGAACAGGCAGGGTTGGAGGAACACACCAGAATTTCCTTGCTCACATGAGCAAAAGCAGCAACATTAACAGGAAAACTTACATTTATTGATTCATCCACTTCCAAAGTTTCTGCTGTCCCACTGTCACAATTAGCTAGCTGAGCTATTTCTGGAAAGAAAAATGAAAAACTTCATTTTAACCTATGGAAAATACAAAACTAAATGAGGCACAGAAAACATGAGACATGACACCTTTCTGGAATATTTAACAGAAAATGGTGTCCTACCTGTAGCACTTGACAAATAACTCTCAGGACATCTCCAAGCATGTATTAAAAAATCCACCCAGAAAATGAAGACCTGCTATTCAGTGCCTATGTAGTAATGTTCCACTGAAGCAATGAAGATTAGCCATGCAGCAATGACGAGCAATACTGCTTTCACTGCTGAGACTGAGAACTCCAAGAGCTGTGTGCAAACTGAGCACGAAGGGAAAGACAGAACTAATTTTCTAAAACTCCTGAGGATCTCAGCCCCCGAGGGGTTAACAGAAAGCCCCATCTCCCTTGGGCTCCTCCACAGTTACAGCAAAAACTTGTAGTTTAGACCTAAGACCGACTCCAAATAGTTTGCTTCCTCTACAAAGAAATGCTGGTAAGCCCAGCAGAATAAGCCAAAAGCCATTTTTGTAGAAGCTTATAATTTACAGAGTCACTAACGCAGATTACTTCTCTGAAAAAGTAAGATTTAGGAGCCTACAACTTCATCGGATTGTCCCTAAGATAGCCAGGGTCAACCTGTACTGCAGAGCACTTAAGCCCAGCCTGTTCTTCAGGGTGGGTAGTTACCAAGAATTCATCTGGGTAAAAAAAGCTAAAAAGGACAGCCAGTAGCTAAAAGACCCCAGCAACCATATAAATATTTAATTATAAATTGTACATAGCCAAAGACGCAAATTTTATCCTAATTATGTGCTGGAAATCAGAAATAAGACCGCCTAAAATTTGCAAGATGTGTTTTTATCTCAGGACTGTTAACTGAATTTATAACTATGAAATATAACTGAATATTCATGTGGAATATCTAAACTAGATTTTTCTATATAAAAAATAAGTGATTATTACAAGTGAAATGCTGCACAACACTGACTGCAATTTTTAAAAGCAAATTAACCACACAGATAATTTTCTGTTGGAACAGCTAAAGATTTAAGGAGTAATTCTGATCTGTAACCACTATACAAACCGTAACATGTGTTAAGTGTAAGAAACAGAAGAAATCAAGAACGTCAATTGAAAAGCTAAGCAGATCTTTCAAGTGTTAAAGAAGCTAAAAGCATTCCAAAAATTAAGTCAATAAACTTAATTTGAAAAATAGCCCCACTGAGAACAAAAAATCCTAAAGAAAGAAAAATTATATAGGCTGGATTGGAAGTGGATTTTCCAGGCAAAAGTCATAGTTTTGTGAACATGAGGGTTTTAGAATATAAATGCTCATGAAATCCTTATTGTATGGGTGAGAACCAAGCTCGCTGGAATAATATACTTTGACAGCCTTCTCAACTGAAATTACTTTCATAAATAACAAATTAAAATAATCCTTTTCAAAACAAAACTTTTGCAAAATAACCATTATCTGAGAAATCCATATCATTTGCAAGCGGTAGGTATTAATGGGATGGAACAAAAATCAGCTTTCAAAATAGGGAGCTACGGAACATTTTGCAATGCCAGAAGAGATTTTTCAAACTCATCCAAATACTATTAAACATCTGTCCTTTTTCTTTCATTGATTTAAACCATTTCTGAAGACTCATGATTCAAAAAGGTAAAGATGGCAATTTAAAAAACATGGGGAAAGATTTCTCCCCAGGGAACTCTTCAGAAATGCAGTCACCAGTCTCTGCTAAGTGATGAATCTGTTGGGGTATTGCTTTCAGTATAGTATAAATTTATCTAGCATTATCTCCAAATAATGCAAGCATCATTTCACTCAAAGAAAGGACACTAACGTTCAGGCAGCAAACAAAGGAGGCAAGTAGAAAAAGGTCTAAAGTAGGTTGCTTTTCCCTGCAGATGAAATAATATCCTTTGCATGAACATTTATGAACACTGAAGACATAAATTAACATGTTGGTTGAAAATACAAGTCTGTGTTACAGGAGAAGTAGTGCTACTGAGATGAACTTCGTTTGTTTTGAAAAACTTAGTTCTGCTTTTTAAAATTTTTCCATTTTTACATAAAGGGGCTTTGAAGTTCTTGAGGATGAAATTCCCGTAACATTTTTATAGTAATGAATACATTGCTCCCAATATTTCTCTTTGTAAATCATTAATTCCAGGGCATAAACCCATAGTGCCAGTCTTTTATTTTTGCTTAAGAAGAGTCCCTCTATATGTAGAGACACCAACTTCCATCAAAACCAGTTCACTTAAGAAGTCATTGCACAGTGATGTATACCACTTATAAATATTACTTTTTTTCAAGCATGGGAGGAAAGCATTAACACAAATCAGACAGCCTAAATTACCTATTACAAATATTCATACACATTAATCATTAAAACAAAACACTAAATAATTCAATTGCTCAAATCTCCAGTTGAACCAAAAATCAGTAATCTATATATTTTACATCCCTCAGAATTTACTGACAAACCACATAGTCCATTTTTTCCTTCAGAAAAAAACCCCAAACCCCAACATTTCAATCATCATTTGAATGCTTCAAAGTTTGTAATATTCATTAATATTCAGTTTATGAAATATAATAAGATGTGTCCTAGATGAATTATGCTCACATAAAACAAAAATTTAGTTATAGAAAGCAGTATTTTTTATTTATATATAGGCATTTGTTTCTAGACCTCTCCCACAATAAACAGTCCAAAAAAATTCAAATATGTGGCTAAATTTGGGTAGTGACAGATTCTTGACTCCTGCTGAGGAACACTCATATTCAAGAGAACAGGAAGAATACATGAGAAAGGTAAGGTTAAAGTGGCAGAACCAGAGCCAATGATACAAAACTCTCAACCCACACTCCAAATTAAATCTTGCACACTTGATCAGTGAAGAATTGATGAACTGTCAGTTCAGGACAGACCAACAGCTCACCAAATCCAAAAGACAATGTTTTATCTTCCAGAGAATTTTAATACTTCCTGATATTTTCCAAAATCAAAGGGAAAAAGTTTTTATGCATATTTTCCCAATTTTTCTGGCTTCCTTGCTGCACTCCAAATAAAACAAAAAGCATCAAAGCTGTTAATCTGTATCTCAGACAAAAAATAATACTAAATTTGAAGAGGAAGTTCTGTTACGGTAGGAAGTGGACTAATAATAGGCTTGACTTTCTTAGATCTGTTAATATAACATTAATGTCATCTGTAATAAAACTGAATCTAACTGAATTAGAACAGAACAAATTCTTGACACAACTGAAGTGCTGAACTTCACAAACTGTTTTAGTTCAGCATAAAGGTTTTAACATTCAATTCACTACTTCTCTGATTTAACAATATGTGATCTGACATCATAAACGCTAGCAAAAAAAAAGGGGCTATCACAGTTTTCTGCTACTATTTTGTGTTATCAAGCTGTCTCCTAGTTGGTAACACAGTAGTCAAGCTAACTGCCACCAGTTAGACTCATTTTTCCATTATGGCATTTCTGCTAATTTCTTCCCAACTGCAGAACTAGCTCTGAACACCATGAACTGATTTCTATTTGCTACCAGTGACAGAATCTGGTCTCAGGGTGGCAAAGAAGATGGTCTGACTAGGACAGAGAAGTAATTTCAGGTTTTTCAGTGCTATCCTTAAAAGAACCATAGAATGCCTTTGGTTAGAAAGGACCTTGAAGATCACCTTATTCTAAACCTTCTGCCATGGGCTGGGACACAGAATCACAGTATCCACTGAGCTGGAAGAGATACAAAAGGATCATAAAGTCCATCTCCTGGCCCTGCACAGGCCACTCCAAGAGTCACACCATGTGCCCAGAGCATTGTTCAATGCTTCTTGAACTCTGTCAGATTGGTGCTGTGACCACTTCCCTGGGGAGCCTCTTTCAGTGCCCAGCCATCCTCTGAGTGAACAACCTTTTCCTGAGTCCAACCTAAACCTCCCCTGGCACACCTTCAGGCCATTCCTTCAGATCTTGTCACTGGTCACCAGTGAAGAGATCAATATCTGCCCCTCTGCTTTCCCTTTGAGGAATATGCAGACGACAATGAGGTCTCTTCTCAGTCTCCTCCAGGGTAAACAAACCAAGTGACCTCAGCTACTCCTCATGGAACTTCCACTCAAGGCCATTCACCATCTTCGTTGCCCTCCTTTCAATGTTTTCCAACATTAGTTCTTCTTATATTGCTGAAAACTGCCCCCAGCACTCGAGGTGAGGCCACCCCAGCCCAGAGCAGAGGGGACAATCCCCTCCCTTGCCCAGCTGATGCTGTCCCTGATGTCCCCAGGACACCCTTGGCCCTCCCGGCTGCCAGGGCACTGCTGACTTGTGTTCAACTTGCCATCAGCCAGGAACCCCAGGGCCCTTTCCATGGCCCTGCTCTCCAGCCTCTCATTCCTGTCTGCACACCCAGGGTTGCCCCAGCCCAGGTGCAGAACCCAGCCCTTTCCCTCACTGTTCAACTTCACAGGTTGGTGATTGCCCAGCCCTCTCTGCAGGGCCTCCTGGCCCTTGAGGGAATCATCAGCTCCTCCCAGTTTTGGATCATCTGCAAACTTGCACAGTATCCCTCCCAGTCCTGCATCAAATCATTTATGAAGATGTGAAAATCACAGGGCCAAGGATGGAGCCCTGTGGAACCCTCCTGGTGACAGGTCCCCACTCTGACATCACCCCATTCACTGTAACCCCTTGTGCCTGACCCATGAGCCAGCTGCTCTCCCACCACATGATGTGTTTATCCAGCTGCAGGTTGGACATTTTGTCCAGAATGATGCTGTGAGAGACAGTATTGAAAGCTTTACTGAAATCCAAATAGGTGACATCAGCTGGCTTCCCTGTATCAGCTAGGGGGGTTACTTTGTCACCTTCTGCTAGACCAGGCTGCTCAGAGCCCCATTCCATCCGGTCTTAAACACTTCCAAAGATGAAGCACCCACCACCTCTTTAGGCAACGTGTTCCAGTATCTCACTACTGTCACATTAAAGAAAAATTCTGCAGTGACAATACCTCCACTGGAACCTAAGCTCTACCTACAAAAGCTGCCAACATGGACTCAAATTACATAAGAAATTAACTGGATAGTCCTCTCAGAGAATCCAAGATGAAGGAACCCAGGAGCACCGAAAGGCAAACAACAGCTCAACCACAGGTCCTTCATAACTGCGCTCAGATAACAGTCACATTAAATTATCCCAGTAAATTTCAGCTAGAGCTGAAATGAGGAAGTTGTATTTTCAGGCCAGAAGAAGTTGAATGGTATCACTGCTACAGTGTATTTGTGATACTTGAAAAAGAAAATCACAAGAGACAGCCTTTTTAATATGCTTGAGCTTGTGAGAGTGCAATAGGAGTCAGCGAATGCTTATTCTGCTACCATCATTATTACTTTGACCCTTTCCAGGTACACATAATCAGAATGATAAAACACATTGAGAAGGAAGAACCCAGGAACCTACAGCTATACCAGGAGATTCACTTACCTTCCAGAGGATCTTTATTTAAGCCCAGCTGGCTAATAATGTATCGTGGGATGTCTGTTTTAATGCCTTGCCCCTCTTTAGCATGGCCTTCAGCTGCTTCCAAAAGATAGTAGAACTCTTCAGGATCAAATTCCTAGAGGAAAAATTATCACCATCATTTTCTCTGTTGAAACTTATTCCTTAGGGTTAACATAGAAACTTCCTTTGCTTCTTCTAACTTCATCTATATGGCATTTTCTTATGAAAAATATTACCTCTTTATTCTATTACTAGAAGTCTATTAATCTGTTCTGAGTCTTATTCAGTGTAACAAGATGTAAGCAATGGAACTGCACGCCATTATTTTTAGAGCACTACTTTATATGAATAGTATGTTCTTTTCCCTCAGAATTTCATCTAATTAATACTGAATGAAATGACCTATAACCAGCAAAAATAAGATTTCAAATGGAGAAGACTATTTCCCTGCATATAACAATCCACCACAACTATGTAAATATATGGCACTGCCTTTTTTAGTTCTGAAGTATTAATTTCAAGTATTTCTAATCAATATGTATGCACAGTGCTTTATGGAAAATACGATTAAATAAATCACTAACTTTAAAATGAAGATAAAATTGAAACTTGATTTAAAAATCTGAGCTTCATTGATCCAACTGTTTCAAATCCAGAAATGAAACATTCTCCTGAGGGAACTAATTATATTGCAACTATCATTTATAACATACCAAAAAAGGCAAGCCTCAGCAAGGAACAAATAGGAACAAAAAGAATAGAAACTCAGAACTCTACCTATCTTCATGTCCCTTGGAAATATATTTATTTTACAAGCTATGTAGACTATTAAAAGATAAACACATCGAAAGGAGCAAGGAAGATTATTGAAACAATGTGAGTGGAATTTTTAAATATAATTTCTCTCTCTACTGGCACGAATTTATACCAAAACTTCTGTCCGTGGTTATTGCAGTCTCCAAGGTGTTTGTGCCTATAGGTGTAATCCTTAACAGAGTGATAGTCATCTGTCATTCATGTAAAAAAACAGAGTTTTTCCTCGAGCAGCTCTGTCACAAATACCTGTAGGTGCCAGGCAGACTGCTGAGATAGCTTTTTTATGACTCTTTTGTGGCCTAACTTACTCCATGGGGTTTTAGACTACATGTTGAGTCACATGAGTCCTGCCCTAGATCCTCAGGTTACTCAGGACTTGGAAAGTCTACATCCCGACTCAGAAGACAGCTAGAGAAATTCAGTATCATGATTCATTTTGGATGCATCAAAACTCCTGCAGCTAACAGGAGGAGCTACAGCATGTCTGAACTAAAATATCTTTGGAATTTTCAGTCTTATGGAAACTATCCTAGTTTTACAATAGTCATGAAACCATTTTCATCATGTACTGATGCCTTTTTCCTGGTGTTATGAAAATGAAGCTAGACACAGTTAGAGGGTTGGGGTCTTTACCTCAGTATTTTAATCAGGATCCCGTTTGATGCATCCACTTCACTCAGGTGACGCGTGGCAAAATGCACACCCCCCATCAATCACACACACCAGTTATAGACTTTACACATTAGCATATCTAACAAGGGGGCCCAATAATGGGGCTGGGGTGGGCTAAGCTCTGGTTTACAGAATCTGTCCTGCTAGGAGACCTTGGCTTCCTGAGACAGTAGGAATGTTTGGTCTCCCTGGCTCTGCAGTTCTGGGGTGTTTAGTCTCTGGGCCTGCAGAACACTTACAGAACACTAAGTACTGAACTAAGTGAAGGGTTACAAGTGCGCATGCTAACACTTGTGGATACACAGAACTGTGTAAAGGTATATAAAGAAAAGACAAAAATCATTCCGGCATCAGTACAACCTACTGCAAATGATTTACCACAACCATGAACTGTCCAAGCTGCCACAGTTTGGCTCAAAGTCTCAGGATGCTGCAAACCTGCCCAAAAATCTGAACCAATAACTAAACAGTACATGCTATTTCAGTCTTACTCTCCTCATCTTACATGCCACCCCCAGCTGTCCCTCTTACATGTTACTCCTTGGCACTAAAGAAGCCAACAGCATGATATTGTGTGCCAAGATATCTATTTACTTTTGTAATAAAAATATTGTCATCTCCTGACCTGCTGAAGTGGCAGATTTACAGCTTCTCCTCAACCTACTAGCAAGACACAGCAATTTCAAAACAGGCCATTTTAATCACATGAATATGTGTGTGTGTACAACTATCTAAACACACACATATATATACACAGGCATGAATAATGAGAAGCAATGAATTTATTTTCTGATCTTCATTTCCAACTCCACATTTCATTTTCCACGTACAAATGGAAAAAAAAAATCTTTAAATAATTGGCAGTAGTAGCTCTTCCCACATAAAACCATAAATGTTTTTATAATTATCAGGTAAACTAAAATAGGATTTCACGTGCTATTAATACCTGAGACAAGATCACCATCAGAAAACTGACAGCTTTACTGCATGGTATCTGAAACCTCTGATAATCACAAAGTTGGATTTATTTCCTATAATTTTATGAACTTTCTTATAGAGGCTGAAGTTTTCCACATCCAGTATCTATTTCATACAGATATTCTAAAATATATGACAGTAATATCCAAAAGTTTCCAGAGATAGGCAACAATTTTGTTTATGATGGAGACTTAACACCTTCTTGCATGAAAAATATATTGTTGCATGACAGTGGGCCTAAATTTGTTCAAGCTACCTGTATCTGTAGATCCAGTTACAATCCAGTTCAAATCTCCTGAATATCCTGTCTGAAGTGAGAACACTTGAAGCAAGCTGTGCTGTTTTTCCTTGCCACTGCCGCTCTGACACCCACCCAATTATGAGACACAGTCACATCTGACCTTTGCACCACTGTCTGTCCCCTCACTTCAGCAGGCCCAGCAAAAGGAGGGGTGCAGGATGCACATCACTCTACTTGAAGGGCAAGACAGAGCAAGTAGCCTAGGATAAAATTCCAGTGGCAGAAAGTGGGAACTAAGTGAACAGAGATTTGGACCAGATCCATTAAGACTTTGCACCAAGGGAGAATAAACTAATAGGCAAATAGGCCACCAGGAGAGAACTTGAATTAGAACCACAGAATCATCAATGTTGGAAGAGACCTTTAAGATCATTTAGTTCAACCACCCATCCAGCACCACCACTGTAAGCTTAAACCATCACCCAGCACAAGATCCAAACACCTCTTGAACACCTCCAGGTAACTCCACCACCTCCCTAGACAACCTATTCCAATGCCTGACCACCATAATAGCGGAAAGTTTTTTTCAAATATGTAATCTGAATCTCCCCTGTCTCAATTTAAGGCCATTTCCTGCAGGCACGATAGGAGAGAGCAGCTCCCACCTGGCACCTTCCTTTCACAGGATGCTGTAAGAGTGGTAAGGGGCCCCCTGAACCTCCTCTTTTTGAGACTAAACAAATCCAGATCCCTCAGCCACTCCTAGGTACATTTTCTAGACCCTTCATGAGTCCTGATGCTCTTCACTAGACACACTCCAGCACCTCAATTAGAAAGCTAATAGAGAGTTACGACACTGGGAGCAAGGGTTGGTGGGATGTATAGTATCATTAACAAGTCCTGGTCTGACTCCCTACAAGATGTATTTAAGAGCATTTTTGGATGTGGATAGTAGAGAAGGATGCAAATCAGAGAGGGAAAAAACAAGGATATGTGAAACTGGACAACGTGGAAAAACATCTGAACCCTGTAAATAACGAACATCACACAAGACATGGAATGAGCTTTTTGGGTAGGAGGAGTAAAAAAACCAAGTTTGGATTCAATTGCAGAAGCAGGACATGCTGAGATGCTCTCTCTAAACCTTCCTTCTTGTTTTGTTTTGGTTGTTTTTTTTAAACATCTCTTTCATGCTGATTCAGAGCACATATCTTATTTTTAGATTCCTTCTGAACTGCAAATCATGAACAAAAAGCAACCGGGAACACTGAGACTCGGTGTTTCCAAAACAAAACAGAGGCAGCTCTCAAAATGCCGATGGCTGAACGAGCCAGGGTGTGGATTAACTGTGCCACAGATGAAGGGACACAGCACAGAGCCAAAATCGGGTTGGAAGGACTTACTAGCTCAGATTCAGTGCCATGTAAATGCAGTTATGACAATTTCAGGCATAACTTGAGTCTAGCAGCAGGCTGGCTTCCACATAAGCCCTGCCAGCCTCAAATAGCTGTATGCAGCATCAACACTGATCTTGGTATTGGCAAGCCGAGTGGCTCAAAGTCAGCTCAGGCTGCCTGCCAGGCATTTTAGACTTAGGCTGGCTCTGGCATGGTATTTGAGTGTCTACACCATCCTCCTGTGTACACCGTGTTCTGCAAGTGTTTATGAGTTCAGCTGAACAACTGAAGCACATTGGCTGTGTGTAGGGGCAACTTTCCACACCTGAGCCATCCTAGCTCCCACAGCACAGGTAAGAAAAGTAGAAACGCCCACACGGCTCACACAAACTAACCCAGTCTGGCAACAGCAGTGCTATGCTCATGCATGAATAAATCAACTCTTCTGTTCCTTCTGGTCTCCAGCATAACACCAACCACCCATGTATCCAGACAGCCAAATCCCTCTGCTGCTCTATCACCAGATCAGGTACTGCAGAGCTGACCTCAAGCTGTTTATAGTTCTGGCAGCTGCCGAGTGCAACAAAATTATGAAACTATTAAAAATGAAAAAACCACCATGCAATTACATTTGCAGAACAGTCTTCCCAAGAAATGGAGAAGTCTAACAAAACAACCGAAAAAGCCAACTGGTTTTAAACAGCAGCTTCCTCAGTTGATGAAAAGGATTCTACACCATAGTATCTGCAACCGCAGGGAACCAAAAAAACCTGCAGGAGGGTCCTTCCAGTATACTATATTCAATAAAAGAAGTGGAAAGGATCCCACTAAAAATGAAGCCCTATCACACTGCTTGACACGTTGTAAAAATCAATTGTAAAGAGCCTAGAATACTAAATCAGAGAATTTCCTACACTAGTAAGTGAAAAACACTTCCCATAGAAAGCATGATCTTACCAGGCATTCCAGTAAGCGAGCAGGACGAGCAATAACTATCAGGATTTTTCGAACAAGTTGTTTAATAAATGCCATTTCCTCACTATCTGACCGCTCTTGTGCCTAAAAGATAAAAATAAAGTCATATTAAGCCAAATCATGTTCAATACACTGCTTAGGAAAGCATGTATGATATTTAGAACACCTCTGTGTCTTGAAGCAAGTACTTGATACAAATTCCAGATGCCAGCAGAAATAACAAAGATCTGGACAACGCAGTATCTACTGTTCAAATAATCCCAGCTTTAAAATGCTAACACTGCAACAGGCAAACACAATTTTTTTGCTTGTTTCTTAAGCTTATACAGTATTATTACCACTAGTTTTGCAAAAGTATACGTATCAATTCAGATTAACACAGATCTATACAAGCAGTTATGCCTCAATTTGTTAATAATGTTAGGCCAAAATGAAAACTAACATAACGAATAGTAATAGCCACATTCATCCCAAATTCACACTGTCTTTTGGTCAGTCATAGTAAAATGACAATTTAAACGTAGATATACACATTTAAAAAATCTATACTTGCAAAGAGGATTCTTCTAAAGGTACATGTAGAAAAGATGACAATGAAAAACTGAGTTCTCCAAAGATTACAAAAGAGAAGTAATATATAAGTGCTATGGAAGAATACATACAAAAAAATCCTTCTAGAAGGTTTGACAACATCTGCACAATGCTCTGAGCTACATTTCAAATTTTTAAAATATTCCCCTCTATGAACATATTACATAATTTAAGGATGCTAGTGAATGCAATGAAACTGTGTAATTCTCCTTCTGATTAAAATATACTAATACCCCTTGCCTCAAATACCAAAGCATTTCCTTGCTCTAAACAGTAGAACTCACAGACTTAAGTTTCTCTGCCTTTCTTGCTTAATCAAAACCACAAAGAAAATTAAGAAACGAACTTAAAAAATTATTACTATGGGCCAATAAGTACTTTTCCTATATCACGTTTTATTTTTGAAAAAAGCCTATGAAAGTAGGAAGCTATGCATATTGCTCTTAATGTAAGTACTATAATTTTTAAAATCCCCAAATATATGAGAGGAATTAATTTGTGGAGTTTAAAGAAGGAAAAAGAGAAAAAGGCATGACTCCTCTAGCAGTCTGCACCAGGTTTCTGAAGAACCTTAACTGGACAGAAGCATAATTCTGAACATTATCAACTAAGCCCAAATAAAACTCCTGTAAACAAAACACCTACCTATTTTAACCACCAAAAAATTTAAAGCACCTTTGTAGAGTTTTGTGAACACTCAGGTGCCTAAGTGAACAAAAGATTCAATACATATTACTTTTAAGGTGGCTGAAGCACGAAAACATTCACGCCCACTTGATCTTAAAATTCTAAAAATTTTGGCTGAACCAAGCTGGTTCAACCTCAAGGGAGTGTTAAAGTAACTGTAGTGCCAAGTAGCAGCAGGAAAAGCAGCTGAGGAGTACAGCTGGGAATTGACAGCAAATGAATCGCATGAAACCAAAGCAAAACTAAGTGCCCATAACAAAGCTGAGCAAAGAAAATGTTTTCATACTGTCATATCATGCTACTAACAAGAAGCAAGACTGCACTCAAAAGTTAAGTCTGAATTTTTTAAGGAATAATGTCTTTGCAGAACAGAAATCTTTATCATAATAAAGAAACAGCATCACAGATTATGACAAAATGAGTGGTTTGGTGATTTTTCAAACAATGTGTTCCTTTATGTGCAGACTGAAGAATATTATGCTGGCATGTTTTTTTAGTAAGTTTTGGGAAAGATGTTCGTCAGTGAACACATATTTTAAACTCTACTTAATGTGTAGCCATTTTAAGATCTATATTGTTAACAGTGTTAACAGTGGTTCAGTGAATCCTGGCTTAGACGTTTTCTTGCATTTTGACATTATCAACTGCCAATTCTGCCTGCAATTTGGCATCACAGAACTACGATCATTTCATAAGAAGGTTATTGGTTCAAAACTTCCTTCTGACTAGTAAGCAACCTCCAAGTATTTACAATGATTAAAAAATAGTGTTTCAACAATCCAGAGTAAATTTACTGATGCCTTAAGTTTTGCATCGTTGTATGAAGACAAAAAGTTAAAAAAATAGTATCAGAAATTCTGTTTACTGAATAGAAATTAATGAAAAAGCAGCACAGGAAAAACAAACAAACAAACAAAAAACCCAACCAAAACTGCTTGGGCATTCAAAAGAAAGCAGAAGACCAATCAGGACAGGCACAGCACCTTAACATATCAGCTGGAAAAAATTCAAATTAATTTCAGATCCGCTGCTCTATCAGATTAATTTTGACTCATAACATCCTATCAAATCCCACACAAATAAATGAATACATTATATGTTGCACTCATTCTTTTGAAAATGATACATTAATAAACTACAGTGACTTACATAACGGCGCATTTGTCAAGTTTCAAGTTCTTCTTAATTAATGTAGCTGATTATTCTATGAAAGTTTCAACACATTTAAAAAATACACTATTTCTGTTAACAAACATTTCAGCTATGAGAGGAATGTTAGAACTGTTACCAAGCAAATGGAATAGCCAGCCCTCTCTGGGGCTTATGTACACACTTCTATAACCTGCACTGCAGGACACTGCTGCTGTTTCTGGAATCTGTACAACCTGGCTATTCCAGACCAATATGCCAGGATGGCCTACAGTTTTTGTAGGGGTCATTATGTAGACTATAGCATCTTATAAATACTACTTTGACAATTACTTGACCAAATGGTTGTAATTCAAGGCAACATTCAAGAAAACTCTTAGGCAAACAGATTTAAACAATTTTTCTGGCAAACACGTAGCAGTCTCATGGCTCGTACCTCCTGTAGCAATTTGTCTAATTTCTGCTGTAATTCAAGGAAGTATCGTGATGTGATGAGGCCCTGGTGAGATTTATCCAAACAATCTCGAGCCAGTTCTGTGATCTGATGGTGGGTAAAACTGAGCACTCCATCTGCCAGAGGAAGGATGTTCTCCGGAGAATGATTTGTTATAATGTCCTGAAGCCTCTCTTCCATCTGAGCAGTGGCCTACAGGAAAGCAGTTGTTCAATACATTAAATCAGCTCTACATGAAACTAACAGCCTTGAAGTTATTTCTGACTCTAGAACATTTCTCTACTGCCTAAGAATTTACCTAGCTGGAATGCATGAAATCAGTGAAGCCAAAAGGCAAGTACACAAAGGCAAAGTGACAGATGACATTTCCCCACATTACCAGTAAAGAAAAGCAACAGCCTTATTGTTCTACTATGCAGCTCCCCGACTTTGTCTGCCACTGGTGATTAACTGTGCACTAATCTTGTGATAATCACTAACAGAACTAAAAAGCTTTTAAGTCAAAGCCAAAGTGGAAATATATAAAAAGGAAAAAAGAGAACTCATGGGGGTCTGTTTTGTTCTGCTAAAACTGCAGATACTACACAGCAGAATATAGTCACTACTTTCACAAAGGTTATTCCATAAAAATATTTCACTGGGCAGAGTCTGAATGAGGCTCATTTGACTAATTAGAAGCACCACAGGCTCACAGGGCCTGCCAAACGTGTCTGTAGGTTCCCAGATGTGTTTTACAGAACTGTCTGGTTCTCACAGAACTGCAGATGCTTTAAAAAAACCTTGAAGATATCCTTATTATTTAAAGTAATCCCACACATCTTAGTTCACATCTCAAACACTAAGATGAGTGAATTCTTCATACTTCATAATATTGTTTGATTATTCTGCAAATCCTGACAAATCTTTCTTCATATTTACATGAAGAAATGCAAAGAAACTTTTCCCTTTTTAATGCACCTTTTAGGAACAGTACCTTTTTTTATTTTCCAGGGGTAACCAAAATCCTAGGAGCAACAAAGAGCATAATGCTTCAAGCTGTGCACACACACCTGCATGTAGGAACTCATCTGTGTCTCAAAACCTTTGGACAGGAGAGCAAAATGTCCTCCCGTCTCACAGTCAAACCCCCACATCTGTGTACTGATCTCCAACATTAAATCAGTGCAAGTAACACATACACATGCATGTAAAGCATACAGCAAGTGTTTGGGAGAATGAAGAATAGGTGCTAAATGAAGGAATCTGCTGGTATATCATAACAGATGCTGCTCAAGACTTAGCACTTACTAATGCAGTATGCATTTGCCCCAAGTACACACCACTTATTGAAATCCAATGTATCATCAGATTCCAATCAGCAGAGTATATTACCAGCATGATTCATTTCAAAACCAGTTCGGCAGCGTTGCCAAATGAATGTCCAGTTCTCAGCCAGGGTTTTCTTTATTGCGATTTTATCACTGCATTAAGAGCTCGGTGATGCTTTATGGAAGCCATTACAGGGCTGGATCATTACTTCCCATAACAAAAGCACCACTTACTTAGAACCTATGTTGCCTATCAATTTAGATACTGGGTATCTTAAATACAATTCATTACCTTTGGGAACCTTTCTTTGTAGACATGGTTCATCATAATTATTTCATTGTCACAGCAAGCAGGAGAACGTCCAGGGCTGCAAGCAAAGCAAATTATCTCTTTACACTTGTCCCAGCATGAACCGCAGTTACTTCTCATATTTTTGTATGATTTATTTCCAGTAAAAAGTCAGCACAGACTTCACTGGAAAACTATGGGCTGTCATCAGTGGTACACTTGGTTCCTTTCTGCTATTTCTGTTCAAGTCATCATGATTATTTAATATACTTGACATCTAACTGCTAACCATGTTATTCTCCTAGTTTGTACCAATATTTCAAGGCAGATGAAGCCTTGTGAAATTTATTTTTTTTTCAGAAGGGCAACAGAGATCTATTTAATTGGTCTTATATCTGTACCTTTGAAGATTAGATACAATCAAAATAGCAAGATCTGACCAAGAACTCTGGTAGCTGCAAGTGAAAAAGCAAAAAATTAGTTTGTTTGAGTTTTGTTTTTCTAAATGTATAATGTGAAAAAAGATATCAAAACAATCTGTTTTTAATCTGACCAGCAGACAAAGGCAGTAACACCCTATAAATAATGTCATATGTATGCATGTGTTGAACAAAGCTGGAGCACTGTGCCTGTAAAAAAAAGCACAAGGCTTTGGAAAATAATTCATAAAAGATACCCACAGACCTACAAAATTACTTTTTGATATCATGAGCTTCACTGTCCACTACTAAGCCCTTTGAAAAAATACACCTTTTCTCAATTTCTCAATACATATTTCTTAATACAAATGTGTTGGTGATTCTGGCCCATTAAATTGTATAGAAGATCTGGTCTAGTGGAAATATCCCTGCCCACAGCAGGGGTGTTGAAAACAGATGATCTTTAAGGTCCCTTCCAACTTTAACCATTCTGTGATTTGAAGGTCAAAACTGAACATTAAACTTTGTCACAAGATATCACAATGAAGAGTACTTGCACTGATACAGTCAGTCTGCTACAAACACTCACAGGCTGATGTACCAAGGACAGAGCAGGAACACAGATTTAGAGAGGGAATACTGCAATCAGACCATTAATGATTAGATCATCAAGTCTCTGCAGGTTGCCATCCCATTAAGACCTATTTTAACAATATTTACCACTGAACTAAGTCGTGACCAAAACCAGAGCAAGTATTTAAAGGACTGTTCTTCTTTCAGCCTCAGTTATGTATATATTTCAGCCATTTCAAAACCAGTACACATCCCCAATGTAAAACACCACGATGCTCCCCACAATATGTGAATTTAGATTCAACCCATTTTCAGACACACAAACTCACCTGAGACTTCGGGATCGAGGGCGCATTGCAGTGGTCCTGCACCTGTTATCACTGGCAATGCTCTCAGTGGTACAGAAATGTTTAGACAAAAAATGTAGCTCATCAGGTGTTGGTTGGTATGGTAACTGGTGTAGCTTCTCTTGGGATGAGCAGGATGACTACAAGAACACAAGAGAACACAAGCTTCCATCAGAGAGAGAAAAATATTTCAAGACCATATTTGGTGCTTGTGAATAAAGTAATTTAAGTTAAAAATTACAGTTACTTTTTCTCATGCCTGACTACCCATTTAAAGAATAAATAATTAGTCTCAAACTCATGAGCTAAGTATAGAGTAAACATTCAAGAATCACTTCAGTTCCAGAAAACATACTGCATTTCAAAAATTTATATTTCCTAAGGCAAAGCTAACATCTGATGTCTGACATCAATGGTACATAAGAATAGGTAAAATGGAGTCTGCTGAAAATTAATTACTGGATGGCCTAAGTATGATAACTGTAAAGTACAACTTATTGTCACAATGCCAACAGTAACTCTTCATAATAATGCTCTTAAAAATAAAACACTATCTAAAATCTTGCTGAAGAAATTAATATGCTAATATATTATTAAAAAAACTGTACACGGAAAATAAAGTGAGAGAACTCAATACATTTATCAAGACAGGTTATATACCTGACAAAAAGTGAAAGGAATTGCACTCAAACTATTCACTTAGGATAAAACTGGAAGATACAGACAGGTATGAAATTTGAACTGCCACCATGAAAACCACCCTTGCAACACTTCATGCATAGAGCTGCATTACATGATCAGTACAAATGACCACACTATTGTATTTTATGGGGTTTTATGCAGCTCTACCTGAGCCACCCTGGATGATTGGAGGTAGAACTTTGAACTTTTCTGTGAACCTGGATTTGATATCCCTTTTAAAGAATACATACATAGTTCAAAGCATTAACAACCAGCCTTGCTAATGTTGACTGACAGAGAATTGTTCTACAGTTTCTGGTACAAAAACTAGTTTCCAAGTCAGTTGATTTGTAAATATTCTTGTACGACTGCATAAAGCTGCTTAGTATGATGCAGACATTCCCTGTACTTTACCCACAGAAGGGATGAAGTCCAAAAACTTGGATACCTTTCTGGAGCTCTTAAGTCTCCAGTTGGATTTCTCAATAAAATGAATTTCTTCTGTGTATCAATTTACATGTTCCCATTACTGCTTATCTGACTTCTCATATTGAACACCAAGGCCCCTGCCTGGGTGCTCTTTTAATGGAGGCAAACATAGTAAAGGGTTTCTTCATTGCATCATTTCTAGTGAGGGAAATCAATAAACTTTTGTACTGTACAAATATTGCCCCTGCATTGCTAAGGTCAGCAGATAATAACCAGGCTGGTAAGCACAGAAACTAGGAAGTCTTTTTAATCTCCTGGCAACTTGTGTGGTAAAGGCTAATATCCTAACTATTAGAAGCAAGAGAAAAGTTTTCTTATCACACTAGATCTCATTAAGTCATCTCCTAAAAGCAAAAAAGAAGAAAACCCACTGGCAGAAAAGGCTAAGAAGGACTGGTCTACATGGGAATGCTGCACCACATCAGAACAAGCTGAAGTTTGCAAGACTGAGTTACCTTGCTTTGCTGCGGGCTAAGAGGCACGCACACCAAGAATGTATCACAGCTCATATGATAGGTAGTAACTTGTTGAGTTACACTAACTCATGTATGGAATTCAGCCTTAGCACATTACTATGCATAATTCAGCATATAGCATAGGTAAGTTCTTTCTTATCTCAAACTAATAGCAGCTAATTGTAGTTAATCTCACAGTGTAATTCCCACAGCCATGCTCTGTAAAATAAAAGATACACTAGGCACAGGAGAATTTCCCAATACAGAGCATCACAGGCAGCTATTCCTCTAAAATAATTCTCTACCACTTTGGTTTCAGAGGATTATGGGAAAATCAGTGGGAAAATAATTCATCACACTTCTCTTCAGATTAGGTGTCACAGAGTTTAGATTCAAAACAAGTAAAGTGAGGATCTTCCTTATGCTAATCATTCTCAGTTATATCAGGACCATCATAGGCACAAAGTACATTTTTTTGGTGATCTAAATTCTGATTTCAGTACAAATAAAAATTATTACAGCAAAATTATTTTAAAAAAATAGTTCTCCTGGCATTCTACAATTAATGCTCCACAAAATCACACAAGAGTTAAAATATTTTGAGTATGTTCAACTACAGAGCATTATGAAAACACAAATGTTCTTCTGACACAGAAATGCAGATTTGAAAAACATGCAGCTGTGTATTGTCTCACTTCATCACTTTTACAAGGCTTGCTCTCCTGGAAGAGACAATCACCTCAACTGCATTTTCAAACAGCCAAGATCTGATCCAACTGTGCTAGAATAAGACACAGCAAGAACTTATTTTTAACTGAATAATCTAGCATAAGGTATTTTAATTTTGACTTTGTTATGAGAACTGGTATATGTGGTACTTGTACCACTTCTAAACCCACTAGCTCCGTTAAAAAGGTAAGTCTACCCATCTCATAATTTTCAATATTAAAAAACAAACAAACAAAAAACCCCAGGCTAACATGAAATAGTGAGCTACGCTCACCTCAGCATAACTGTGGTAACTACAGACACTTCAGCCCCTGCTTTGACTTTCAGTTGCCTATGAAAACCAAAGTTGTGCTCTACTGTGATGTGTAAAAACTCTTTCTGCTTGCTGGTTGATACAAGTCTGGATTAATGTGAATTTTATTTATCCATCACTGAAAAGGGAGTGTTCCAAATGTTAATTTAGGGGATTGTTTGAACTGGTCTCTCATTGCCTCCAAGAATTAGTAATTATGTGGACGAGAAGGCTGAGCTGTGCTAGCTCTTTCAGATTCTGAAAAAGTACATGAAGCCAATTAGATGAGAACACTTCTAGTTCTGGTTTTGTGATTCACACATATCATCCAGAGGGAAAAAGAAGAAAGTGAAAAACATCTAAGAAGTGAAGAAATAGTGGCTAGGTTTAGAATTCAAAGGCTATCCAAGTGCTTTTGTAGGGCTTATCAGCAGTAGCAAGTTCTTGGGCAGAACAAGAAACTAACCATGAGATACTGCAGCAGCTGTGGCACCAAGGACAGCGGGTACCAACAGCCAAGGACTGTTGTCAATAACACACTGTGAGAAACAAGATGCGACTGGAGGGGCATGCGGAGGCAGGACAGCGCTTTTCTGGGACAAATGTCATTATTCTAGCTTGGAGATAAACATAACTCAGTGCAGCACAGAGAAAGGAGGTGGAGAAGCAGGCATGGACTGTAGAGCGGGGAGGAATCAAGACTGCCACAGACCCCTGAAGCCCTCTGACCCATTTTCACAGAGACCTGGAAGAATGGACTGTGACTGGCAATTAGTTTGCATAGAAAGTGAGAAACCCACCTTCAGGCTGGCAGCAGTTTCTCAATAAAAGAAGCCTCACAAGCCTCAGGCACTCCCAGGACCCCAGACATCCCATCATTTGGACTAATGCTGGAACCAGGACCAGTGATCTCTCCCCCTCTTCTCCCCTTTTTTTTCTCACCCCACCCATTTATCCAAAACCCACTAACATGTGCTTATATATCTGGTCAGAGATTAACATACCAATTTCTATGCCAAATGTGTAATTTACAAATAAAACACTAATCAGTGAGTTTTTGTGGATCATCTGACTTCTGTAATTTCTTTTGATGACAAGTATTTAGCAATCCTGGGTACTCCCTTACTCTTAAGAGTGGGACACCATAGATATTTATGGTATGAACTCTCTACTGCGACTTTTTTCAACAAAATTAAAATGTATTTATGGGAAAAACAGGTTTATTTCCACAAGTGAAAATCTGTTTACTCAATGGTAGGGAAGACATATAAATATTTTAAACATTTATGCATTCTAATCAGAAGTACACATGAGGTAAGTCTTATCTGTTACAGAAGTTAAGACATCTAAGACCATAAATGTATGGACAGCATATGCAAATACCACGTAAAACTGCTCCACATTCCAGGATGCTTACAGTAGCTAGTGTACTTAAGTGGGAAAAAAGTGTATGAATTAGAACTACCATTTTACAACTGAAGATATTAAAGAACTTAATATGGACAGAAAGTTAAAACTGTGTTTTGATTGGGTTTTGTCTTTTAATTTGGCTTTTAATCTCCCTTCTAGCACAAGCCTGTTCCTTTGTAACAGCAGCGGTGTTTCTTTGACAATTACTTTTATCTGATATAAAGTCCTCTATGTCAATATATTTTAGGAGAAGAGCACAGCATACCTGATCTAGTTCCACTAAGAGGTATAAAAACATGCCCTATGGAAAAGTACTCAGGTAATTAATGTGAAACCAAGGAATTTACTTGGCAAATGAACATCGACACAGAAAAGAAAGCAGAGGTCAAAATTAGTGCTTTAGAGGAAAAGTTCTTAAGATACATGAAATTGCTCAACATAGTTTAAGACAGATAGAATTGTCCTTCCAGAAGTCTTTGAGGACAAAAATGAAATAAGAGTTGATCATAACACAAACTGGTCTTATTTCAGCATTGTACAGAATGTGAAACTCAATTGTTTCACAAGAGAAACCGAACAAACCCACTGGAAGTGGGAAGGGAAAGCCTACTTTAATTGTCACAGAAACAGCTTAAAAATATCAGTTCCCATTCAGTAAAATGTGTTACTCATAAAAGGCAAAAACCCTTTTAAAGGCATATAAGGTATGAAACATTGAAGAGCCATAGTTGGATCTACACAGACCAAGCCTTTTGCTGCAGTGATGCGCTATAACTGCCAAAATGCCAATTATTTGCTATTTCCAAAGCAGGAAATACAGCTCTATCTCTGTAGCCTCTCAGGTGTGACTATGACAACCAACTGCTTTGTTCCAGGTTGTCACATGAGACAGTCATTCCTCTCCGGTACAAAGATGTGCAAGATGTACAAAGCAGGGGCTGATATTTCTCCCCCTGCCCAGCTCCCAGGTCCTAGAGCAGGATCCAAGGCACTGGTGAGCATACAGTCAGATGTTCGTGTATGGCAGGGGGCTGACTCAAGGGTGGCAGAGAGGAGCCCAGCTGAATACTGACAACCACAGCTGAGCCCAGCAGTCTGGGAGCAGACAGCACAACATGGACAATCCAGCTTTTTTGGGGATTTGTATGTCGCTGTTTCTTTTCTCGGCCTCAGGGACAGGGAATACAAGCCACAGAGAGCCATCTTGTCTCTGTCTCAGCAGCCACATAAAACTGAGTCCAGGTGCTGAACACATTTTGTGTGTAAAGCACCTTCTCTTTTGTAAATTTTGTTGTTAATATTGCTGTCATTAGTGTGCACTTCTTATTCCTTAGCTGTTGGTTTTCCATACCATAGTCTGCCTTTATCCCTCAATCATCTGACTGGGGTGGGGAAAATGGGGGTGGCGAAAATGGGGAATGGCTTATTTGGAGTTCAAATCCCAGCTGTTTTTTTAAACCACCACAATCACACTGAAACAACTGGTCCAAAAGGTAAAAATTAGTAAGTTCAACTTATTTGATTATGCATCTCAAAGGAGATTCCTTCTATTCTGATTACAGTCAGCTAAAATGCTAGGTATCTGACCGATTATCATGCACTAACATCTCAAAACTGACAAAGGAAAAGAACAGGAGATGTGTGATTCATCCCATCCTAAGACAGCATCTCACCCAGGACAGACGATTCGTGTCCTAGACAGCTTCTTCTTGTTATTGAGGCATCCTCACTTCAGACTTGATACCTAACTACTATATGGTTAAAATAAGGCAGATCAAAAGGGGGCAGTTACAGCTATTCATTGTCAGAAAGTATCCCTAAGCAAAGTATGAAGTTTTCTTTTATATCAGTGAAGTAAAGCAGTTTCCTATCAGATATTAGTTCCAAGACAATCAACCATAACAAAAATGACACTGTCTTCTTCTAAGAGAAGCATGTACATTTGAGAAGCTAAAGCATGCAAGACATCTAACTGCACTGCGAAACAGATACTCACAGAAACAGTTGAGCTGGGTGTATTTGTACCATAGCCAGAAGAAGGGAGAGAAGCCAAAGACCAGCGGCGACCATCAGTCCTGAAAGTCATGAAATGGAGGTCAGTCAAAGAACACTGCAGTGTCCCAATGCAGGAACATCTGCTGAAGTATTACTGTGTAAAACTGCATTCCAAAAGCATGATACAAACGGGGTTTTAATAAACGGTATGCTTTCACAGGGGACCACAATACACAAGCACTCACTAAATATGTATTATTTTTATTGTTTTTCTTTATAGTTAAAAATCTATGAGATGAAACAACCACAAAGAGAATCAACAGCTCCACAGAACTAATACAGTGCCTAATACAAACCAAAAGGAACCTCAACAAGTTTAAAACTTTTAGGTCCATCAGATTATAATTAATGAGAAGCAAATTAAAAGATTTGTGAACAAATGCAAACTGCAGTGCTCTGAGCCACAGAATAACCATCACAGTATGATGTAAAAGGTAGGGCATTCTTCAGTGGCATCAGTACAGGATACCAGCAAACAAGCAGGCTAATGGCTAGGTAAAACCAAACCTAAATGTTAAATATTACATACATAAATCAGAAAAAACAAATCTTCAGAAAAAAAATCATGCTCACTCAGAATAAAAAGGTAAAATAAATATTCAAGTTATAAACAAAACTCAATTTATATTCTTCATTGTCTGAGGTGATCTACACAAAGACAACATGGAAGTTGAACAATCAAAGTGGGGATTTTTGAGAAGGTAGAATTTACCTGTCATTTCGATGCCCATGACTGCAATACAATTGAATCACATGTGTTAAGAAAAGGCAAAATAATATATAAATAACAAAACACGACAAGTTTTTATTAAGGAACGGTGCAGAAAGGAGAATTGAAGATAAGTTTTACAAAGTTCATCTCCCAAGTCTGACTGACACAAAAAGTGAAATCAGAAGAACTGAAAATTAATTGAAGTGTAATTTTGAAAAACTGAAGTCATGTCAAATCAAGAATCTTAAAGCTATTAATACAGAGGTTTAAGAAGTCCCTTCCTTCAAGTTAGTTGTCTAAAAATCTCCTTGCATCTTTCCAATATATCCATCTATTCACCCATAAACTACAATCAAAACTCTGGGACTTCGTATACATAAAGTGTGAGAAAAGGAACCTTAGTACCTGAGTAGTCTTAAAATATGAAGAGTAAATGTGCTAGAGACGGCTAATGGTGTCAAATACTGAACTCTGGGAAAAGCTTCCACCTCTGCCATAATGTTGTTCTTAATTCATTCTTTCTCATTCTCTTCTTCACCCAGGTATGTAAGAGATACCTCCACATGAAAGCACAATTCTAAAAGTAGTTCTCCCTTCATTTGGCTTAGCTGTTCACAATTGAAACAGGAACTCAGACAGTATTTAAACACCGATGAGACCTATGTACTTGAAAGAAAGTATTTCTACTTCCTAATCTAGTACCAGTGTAGTCACAGTGAACAGGGCACCTGCATCACACAGAAAGGCCACCAAGGGTGAAGACAGACTACCACGGAAAGTTATCTGGGAGGCAAAGGTGGGAGAATAGGAGGCATTTCTAAGAGATTATGAATGAAAAAAGGGGGCCAAGCCCCTACAGCATTTTCCCCTAGACTGCTGAAACACCACTTTCCTCTGTCCTACAGTTTGATTTTACTCAATTTCCAGCAGCTCTAGGAAGCACAGTCCATCACCGAGCCACAGGTTCATAGATGTTGGGCTTGCATGTACAGCAGAAGTGATGAGTTCCAGAGGCACAGGCTCTTCCTGAGCCATGAGCCCCCCATCAGATATGGGCACAGGAAGGTGAGGCAGCTCCCTTTGCTGCGGGGCTGCTGCATGGCAAGGCCAGCACCTGATGAGAAGTGGCTGCTCTAAAGAATCAGCCTCACAGGGGGCTTCAAACCATTTCCTTTGCCTCTCTCTCCCTTCCTCACACTTTCACAGCTTTTTGGTATTCCCCCTGACTGGGTAGCAGTGGATGGAAAAGGAATATTCACAC
The DNA here is from genome assembly GCA_025920805.1 of Petroica traversi. Taxonomy (NCBI): domain Eukaryota; kingdom Metazoa; phylum Chordata; class Aves; order Passeriformes; family Petroicidae; genus Petroica; species Petroica traversi. The sequence continues at coordinate 1,492,452 of JAHLSL010013733.1, forward strand.
CCCTGTATCGATGTCCCTGCTCTATCACCCCTGTCCTTCCCTTCCTTTGTATATCCATTAAATTTACAAAATGTAACAGAGAAGGCATCAAGTCAGAAGTGTGCTCACATTAAGGACAGTGCATTTTACTATGAAAATTCATCCTACCACAGGTTATATGAAAACAATCAGAACAGAAATATCAAATTAGTAAGAAAAAGTTGTACTAATGCAGTTTTAAACTTTGTCATCAAGCATACTCAATATAAACACAGAACAAAATCAATTTCAACAGAAAACTGTTCTAAATGTGTTTTGAATCCCACTGAAATGGTGAGTTTTTTGAAATCTGAGAAATTTCCTTCAGTTAAAGACTTTAAATAAAGCTCATTACAGAGCTCTAGAGAGGTCAAAATCCAAATAAAACACTGGTAAACAAATCCTTTTTTTGCATTAATTCTAAATTTTAAGGTTTGCAAAAGTAAAATGTTTTAAACTTTCTGTTGATTATGGGTGGGGTAGGAAAACTGTTTCCTGACTGCTGTATTTCTAAGCAATGCTCGATCTCTCACATCTGCTTTTTCCGTTATATCCTATTTCTGGATTTAATGAATATTTCTAAAAATATGCTCACAAACAAATGTAAGCTCTGAGAAGATAGTATCTCTGACAAAAGGAAAACTATCAAGAGGAAGTAGATTCAAAAGAAATACTCAACTTTCTTAAGATTGTTAAAAAACTAGAGTCACAGGCTACTAGAAAGTTTGACAAGATCTACTGTCACGAATTAATTCAGATTTTAAAAATACGCAGTTTTAAGGAAAAAAAGTTAAGTCATTTCCTTGCACTTACTTTTGAGAATCTGTGTATACTACTTTACAGATCTCCCAAAATAAAATAACTAAGCCTCTACAGGCAGGTTATAGCTAACTGCTAACCCAACAGCTACAAGCCTGACACTACTTAAGCACTCCAATGTAATTTTTTATATCTATATCTATTGATCAATCAATCAATAGATAGATATTCCTGGGTAAACATAAAAACTCTGCCTACCTTCACTGACTTAAGAGTTAATGAACATATTATTTGAAGTGGGGTGACAATGTGCTAAGTGATGGGGAATCACACTGGCACAAACAGGCAATCTCCCATGACAGGGTATCAACTTCAGTAATGGTTCGTTTAATAATAATTTATTTCATAGATCCCTTCAAATTCACTTTAGATCTTCAAAAATTCTACTAGCATTAATTAATCCTCACAATACTCCTGTGACAATGGTGACTGTCTCACAGATATTAGTAAGGATATTGAAACAGGTCAATGACAGGTATTCAAGGTGTGGTAATGGTATTGCTGCTGTCAGTAAAATCATACCCTGAAATCAGCATCTGTACTAGAGTGATCTTATAGGCAATGCACTTCTTACAAGAAGAAACTTTCAAGTTTCCCTTCAAATTTCCCCCTGTCTCAGTGGATAAGACAATAATGTCTGAATCAGATTCATTACTATTAAATCATTAATCTATTTTTTTAAATTAAAAAAGATATGCTCACATTGCATCACACATTCAGTAATTTGTTGCTGCTGAGGTTTAAAAGAGTTTATGTAGTGAGCTAATACTTTATTTAAGAAGTGATAGACCTGACAGATATACTTGCAATCACCTTTTGGATCTGCATCCAACATTTCCTCTATGCAAAATGTGTGCTGAATGCTGCAAACAATCTCTTACCTTCGTGCAAAAGAAAAGTGGGCTGAGGCACTGGGAGAGAAATTCCTAGGGCTATCTTGAGGACTGTTTCCTGTTGGAGATGAAACACAAAAAAATAATTATTAGAGGGTGGGGTGAAGAGAAGCCACTAAAAACATTCAGTAAACATTCATATTAATGCATGCATTTCCAGCAGATTAGAAATTTCTTCTCTTATAGTGTCTCTGAAAATAAATTCTGAAATAGAATCTTATTTCAACTCATGTTTCGTTTATACTAGATTTTAGTGATTGGATTTTGTAACTCATAGACAAGTATTCACTAAGCCTTTTAATTTGAAAATTCACAAAACAATTTGATAATTAATGTTCAAAGAAACCAGTACAATAGCTTGAAAGAACATGTTTCTAATGTCAGGAAAAAAGTTGTCTTTTTTTAAATTATACAAAAAACTGAAAGATAGAAAAAATCATGACTGAACAGGTTTACCCCTTATACAAAGTCTCTACAGCATTTTCATGGGAGCCTTATTGCAAATTTCTTTTCATTGCTCATTTTTTTCCATCTCCAAAACAAACAAGCAGACAAAACACATTGAACTGGTTTTTTTTACTCTTAACTGTATTTTGTGAAAAGTTTTCAACTTTAGGGTCTGTTACTCCTTCCTATTAGAACACCTGTCCTCCTGTGGAGCAGCATGAGAGCAGAAAGGCTCCTGCCACCTTTGCCTCTCAGCCCCTACTGATAAGAGGAGAATCCATATTTACAGAAGGAATAAAAAGTACCTCTTAAAAAAACCCCCAAAAATCTACAATATTAAAAAAAAGGCAACAAACAATCAACCAGATACACACGAAAAAATCCAAACCCCAAAAAGAAAAACCAAACAACCCCTCCCTCAAAAAACCCCAACAAACCCCCCTGAAAAGCCAAGAGGATCCAACTGGAGTAGCCCTGGCATACATCCAACAATCAATCTTTCCTCAAACTTTTCTTTAAAATTACTGTAGTAGCAACTAAAACAAAAAAAAAAGCGATGCATTTGTTGTAGTTTATTTTTGGACATTAATGAGACTGCAACAAAAGCAATTGATAAAAAACAGCTCCTATGTAACCAGCTAAAAACCACATGAAATTTTTGAGGGGAAAATTACTACCTATGCGTGAAAAGGCCAGCACAATGGACTGAGTCCTTAAAGGGCTTCAGCTGGCCTTGATTGCCATTCGGATGTTTGAATTAACCTTGCATTTATCGTAGTGGTGCCCACAACAGATCACATTAATTCTATATGGGAAAGCATAATCGTAGAGCGATTCAGTAGCAAACACAGAGATCAACACATGTCCCCACACTACCCCCCTCTTCTTCTGTCTGGAAGCAGATGCAAGATGTTTTTTGAGCTGTGCTTAAATCACATCTTAGCAGCTGCTCTTCCCACAGCCCCAAGAGACACAGATTCCACTCTCACTGGCGAATACCCCCAAGTTTTTTTTGCCCATTTATCTATCATGGCAGAATTATGTCCTTCCTCCTCTCTCTCTCCCCTCAAGACCCCAGCTTCTTCATTATCCTTCAGACACTTCTGAAGGCCTCAATAATTTCAAGGTGGGAGGGATTTTCGTTCCCTGAACAGGCTGGAGCAGAGGGCATCTGAAGCCATAGATTCCAATCTTTACTTGCGGACTATGAAATTTATTCTTATCCTGCATCAACTGTAAACACCAAATTGTGGAGAGCAACAGTTCATTTAATTTAACAGCTAACTGGATTTCTTTTTCTGCTACCAGAGCTTATTTAACAAAGATAAGCTAAAAAAAAAAAAATTGCAACACTGTGCAGATAAAACATGGTCACAAACTTTAACTGCTGCATTAGAAAAAAATCAGCTGTAATTTGGAGTGTATTGTGGACTTAGATAATTAAAAAAGACAGAGAAACTACCCTGAACTCTGGCAGAAGAGCACAGAATCAGCCTTAACATAGTGGGACAGAAACTGCTTTTGACAGGAAACAGTTTTACAAATCAGAATATGGGGCTTTGTAAACCAATTCCTTTTTTTGCTAGCTAAAGTTATATATATAGAGATATATATATATATGTGTGTGTGTTTTTAACACACACCTCACTGTCCATCAGTTAAAATATATGCAGAATCTTCACAAAGAAGAAAAAATATGATTAAATAATGCAGGAATTGTATACCTATCGGTGTGGATTTGGAGTTGTGGAAACACAATGCTGCAAACTATGTTGCTAGAATCAACAAAGATCACTTCCTTAGAGAAAAAACCTGAAGAAGTCGAAGTCTTACTCAGGAAGAGCATCAGATCCTGTTATTAGGAAAATCAACTTGCAAGTATTACTTTCAATAGCAAATCAGCTTTTAAGACAACAAGACTGGTGACGTCATACACATAATACCTGGATACTAAATCCTGAAGATTTATCTAGAAGTCGTAAGAATTCAGGCAAACCTGGAAACAAAGAATGAAAATACAAACCCCTAATGACTGGAGAAACAGCTAGTGCTATTACAGGTTTAAGGTGTGATGTTTCAGAGGAGCAACAGAGGTTGGAAGCAGAGTCCTATATGTGACCTCCATCCATCACAGCATTCATCTACCCATCTGCAAGTCAGAACCTGGGAGACTTTCAAATAAAACCCAGTGCCATTTAATTCTCTGTTGATATGCGCACTGCTTGCCTCTATTTCAAAGCTTACTGCTTTTCAGAGTCTGCTTGTATTGTATGTTTTAGTCCTACTGCATCTCGGTGTGACTGAGATTACTGTCCATATTTCTGATCTGGTAAAGTAAACTGGACTGGTGGTCAGACATTAGATAATTAACTCCAGCATCCTCTGGGAGACACAATGAATAGGCAATCAACATACCAAAGCAATACTCTGCTTCAGAACAACACACAGGCTAGCTCATTTTGCAAGCACCTATTGTTAAGAAAACTGTATCAAGACAAACTGATTGTTTTGCAAGCAGCTTCAAGAAATCCTGTCTTTGCAACAGAAGAAAGTTATTCCAAATCTTTTTAAAAAGCATAGTACAGTCGCTGTATATTATTAATGTATTTTTAATAGCTGTCTACTCACAAAATAAAGAGTTTCAGATGCTATTTCTTTCTGTTAGTACAGAGGGAATACCAGATTAATGATAATTGTTATCCCAAATTCCTGATGGATCAGAGACAAATCCATTTCAAAGTTTTTAAAGAAGTATATCGGTGCCACATTAATACAATAAAACAATGGGTCATGCGTTTCTCTGTGTCAATTTACATGGCAATGTACCCAGAATGAACTGAACAATACACAAGACATCATCCACCTGCAGTTATAGGTCTGACTTCCTTACCATAACAAACAGCATCCATCAGCAGAATATTCAACTGGGCAATAGAATCATTCTGAATACTTCTGCAGTTACTTTCCAAAAAAGTTGACTCATGTGAGGAGCTCAGGCTGTTTGAAAATCTGGACTAACTATGCCTGAAATCAGCGAACAACTTTCCCTAGCTATGGGAAGGAAGGTCTGTATGATCCTTAAATCCATCTGCAAGAAAGCTCTACGTGTTCCCATCACTATTTAAATACTAGGAGTGCTATGTTTTTACAGGATTTAATTTCTATCTGCGTGTAACTTTAATTTAATTTAAAATTCTTTAAGACTCCTCATGTTCCAGAATATATCACCAGCACATGTTTTCCTTCCTATTCTATGAAGAGGGGGGAAAAAAAAAGAAAAAAAAAAAGGGCAACACTGACTGGTTTAGATGACAATATCATCTTCCAGTCTTCCATTGATTTCAGTCTTATACAGAAATCTCCTACATTCTATCCCACCAGCCCTTCTCCCTACACAATCAAAAAACATATGTAGTATTCCAGATGAATTCTAACCAGGACATTGTACAGTGGCATGAAATTTTCCCAAATTAAACTGAAAATTACTTCCTTTATTCATCTTCTGAGATTCCTTGCAAACATAATCTTATTCAGAAAACACAGTCAGATCCTTAGGCAAATGCCTTATAAATAGGCGAGTTCACAGTTTATCATAGATATTTCTGTTACAGGTCCTGCAGTACAAAATGCTGCATATTGCAAGATAATTTCGTACTTTTTTATTTCAGTTCTTGAAATCATTCACTCACTTCAACCCAAGGCTATTTCATACTGGTTACTTCCAAATTTGTATCAGCAACAGTAACTTTACAGCAGTGTTACTTATGAGAAGAATAAAAAGGCTGGGCCACAAAAACAAAACCTGATGACTCTACTGAAAACCTCCACTCCCTCTTTATAATATTCCTCATTTTAGCACAAGCTCTGTCTTTATACTCTTCAGCAATTTCCTACTTATCTTACAACTCGGTCTTCAGTGGCACCACATGGAATATTCTTAAAATACAGTCAAATAATATTTACAGCATTGTTCCTAGCAGATAAATCTTGCTCCTTCAGCAGATACAATTAAAAAGCACCACATGTGACTATTAGGGGTTAGTGTCAGCCACATGAAGAAGCTCCTGTGACTACTGAGGTGGGGACACCTCAATGCCCTGACTTGCTGAGATTATAATCATTCACTTTGCAGGCTGGGTGGTGCAATTGACCTGCCTACACAGCATCAGTCAGCTAGAAAAGCCCATTAATGACATGGGCACCAGGAACCATCCAAGCTAATGCTGCACCTCTTAGTTTCCCCACAATTCTCAATGTATTCAACAACTCATGGAAAAATCAGAAGTACTTTTCAGCAGGTTTGACATATTCCAGCCCAAATACTAAAGGCAAAGGATGTCCAGACAACTAACCTAATACAGTTGCTAATAATTAAGTGCCTAAAGATATTACCTAGCATGCTTCCTATTTTTGCAAGAAACAAACACTTTATGTAGTGAAAGCTGATACTGCGTGATCTTTACATTTATGCATAAGGCACAGCAAGAGAGTTCGGCTGCAAACAAAATCTGACATTCCAGACATAAATCATCTATGAAAGGAAATACAGGTCCTGCACAGGGGAAAATGGAATTGCAAATATTGTATTAGCAATTAACATAAATAACAGAGATATATAATATCTGCTGTACACACTTTTTCCTATCCCCTTTATTATACCCAGTCCAGACCTTACACCTCTCTGTGTGCTCCCAAGCCTTGGACTACTTACTGCTCCAGTAACTCTTCAGTGTAGCCCAGGAGCTTTTATGGTCACTGCTACTTACAGACAAATCTGTCCCTTCCCTGAAAGGTGCCACTCATACACTACTTGCACTCTGCACAATCTATCTACTTCATCAGTGTGGTGCTGTCTCACTGCCTCTCCCTCCCACCTGACATGAATCTGAGTATGACTGGGATGGTAACGCTGTAAGTATTCAGTGTTTGCCCAAATCCCCTTACATCTGTAACAATTAACAACAGACACCCTTGCAGGAACAATCTTCTGTTAACTCCAGAGCAAACAATGAAAACTGGGGGGTGAGTGGGGTAGGAATTTGCCTGAGATCTCTATATTACAATTCCTCATATGGGGCAATTATTATTACCCTAAACCTGGGTCCTCTTCAAAGAACATCTTTCTAAACTAGACACAAGTTGGTGCCTCCAGTTCAGACTGCATCTGGATGACAATCAGCACTAAAAGGAAGAATATGGGTATAAAATGCACCTTGAAGAAGATGCTCATCCTCTAAAACAGAGCAATCCTGTATATCCGACTTATTTTAGCTACCTCAATCTAGTTATGATTAAATAGTAGCTACCTGAGCTCTTCAGCAGATCTGAAGTAATGGCACCCTGCTTCCAAAGGTGCAGCCAGACCTCTGAATGATTACTCTGCAGATATCAATGAAAATATTCTCGAGCAAAACCACGGGTACTAGCAGGAGCGCTTATGCAGTGCACTCTTAGAGAGCTCCACCTCAAGATTCTGGAACATACCTTCACTCACTTTGCTACACTTGACACAGAGGACTCATAGCACTTTTCTGTCCTCAGCGATGGGAGGTCTTGGGGGAAAAAACCCAAGGAGCTTAAACTAGTGGTCCAAAAAAAGCCATCTCAAGTATGACATGCAAACAGACATAACTAAGTAAGCATTTGGCTTATTCTCAATAAGCAATGAACTAATGTCGAAAGGAAAAGGATCTGAGGGAATCCAAAGGTATCCTCATTAGGGATGAAAATACTCACTCCAGATGCCTCTGCGGCAATGAATTCCTAAGCAATTCCAAAAAGCTCATTAGGACTACACACAAAGCTAAGGATAACACTAAAGACTACCAAGATGGTACCTAAAAGAAATTGATCCTGCGTGGATTTTCAAGAGTGTAACAATTTTGATTTCATTCAGCTTGAACAAGCTAGACTAAAGGGCATATTGATTTCGGCTGGGATAGAATTTTCCTCTTAGTCACTGGTACAGTGCTGTGTTTTGGATTCAGCACACTGATGTTTTGGTGGTTGTTGAGCCATGCTTACCCTGAGCCAAGGAGCTTTCCATGTCCCATTCCCTGCCAGTGAACACAAGACACTGAGAGGGAGCATGGCCAGGACAGCTGACCTGAACAGGCCAAAGGGATGTTCCATGGCACAGAACATCATGGCCAGGATGTAAACTGGGGAGAGCTGGCCAGGAGGGGCTGACTGCTGCTGGGGGCGGGCTGTGCACTGGTCAGTAGCTGGTAATTGTACAGTGCATCACTTGTTTCTTTTGGGTACTATACACTACTCTCTCATTTTCATTACAATAATTACTGCTGTCATTATTATCTTCCATAGTAATTTAATTTTAATTTATTTTTTGTTTCAATTATTAAACTGTTCTAGTCTCAACTCACAAGTTTTACTTTTATTTTCCTAATTTTTCTGCTTGCTGTAAGGGGATGGTGTTAGTAGGTGAGCAGCTGCTTTGTATTTAGTTGTTACTGCACGTTCTTATCCCTTTGCTGGCAACTGAGATGGTACAAACAGTAAGAATCTAGTCCACTCAAAAAGAGCAATTAACAGAACTCTTTTCAGTAAGGGCTACAGCAGGCTCTCTCCACAGGTAGATGGAGCACCTGAGAATAGGGATCAGGATGCAGTACCCCACAAAAAACATATCTGTTAAAAAAAGTATTGATGGTACAAAACAAGAAGCCAAAATAGTCTTACAAAAGCATGAACAATAAAGGTCATGCATAATCTATCCATCTTTCCATCTGAATTACTCAAATCATAGCAGATGAAGTCTTTAATTTTCCTGTTTAATGGAATCAGGAAAGCGCCCAACAAGAAACCTCTGGGCAGTTCCTTTCCACAACCAAAGGGAAGTGACTTCAGAGTAGGTCCAGCTCTTCAAAGCAGCCCCAAAGATCTCCCTTCCAGTTTCTTACCTTGAAACAAATGTGACTTCTTAAAACTATGTCAGAAGTGGCCACAGCAGGGTAATCTGATGCCAGTCTGACATATCAAGCCCAAGTTCAGTTTCATTCCCAAGACATTAAAAGACAGTAAAATGTGATCGTGCAGCACATGAACAGAAATAACTGAATATTGTAATTTCTGTCCTAAAATGTATGAATACTATTAAGTACACATCACTGTTTCCAAGCATATTTCCAAGCAAATACATGTTAATAACATTTGTTTCTAATAACATCTGAATGAGAACTGCCAGACAGAATTCAGACAGACCTAGGATTCAGCTGGCCAACTGAATGTTCTGACTATCTATGTTCAAAATACCTCCTCTTCCTACCACAGAGGACCTAAAATATACTACACCTCCTTGCTCCAGAAGAAGAAAAATTCAGCGTTTTAAACAGTGCCCTTGAGGACCCCTAGGAATGGGAAGGTAAGATGAAGGGACAAGACCCTTGTAAACTAGCCACACATCTTCACCAGGGCTTTTCATTTAACTCGAGGAAGAATATCAGGCTTTTTCTAAAGCAGGAAACAAATAACAAAACCAAACACCACAGTAGTAATAGAAAAGAGGAGAGAGAGTTAATTCCCAAAGCATGCATAAGACACTCAAAAGGTGAAACAGAAATGAAGCAGCCAGGAAAGTTGACCATCTGGGTTTGTTGCAGCCTACACTCAAGAGGACTGCTGCACAGGACTGATTAAATAAAGAATGACCCATCAAAAAGGGCAATGCGAGGAAGCTAAACGTTTCTAGGATATGATGACACTGAAAGAGTCCTGAATAGCTAAGGTTTTTAGCTTTCTCATCAGTCACACTGAGTTGCTTAAAAGACAGCTGCAAGAATCAGAATTTTTCTTTGACAATCCAGTGACAAGAAACTGCTCAATGGTCTCACAAAGTTACACCAGATGTATCCACGCAGCTGATCCTCAGCCAGCACTCACCTGGGCAGACTGCTTGAATGAAACAGAACTCTAATAACACACAAGAAAAACTTCTCTAGAGCAGGTGCTCTCCAATATCATCCGAATTCTGCATAATCTCACTAGAACGTATTTGTCAAAAATGCATGCTGTAACCAGACTTCAGCCAAGAACAGGCTGATGAATAAACAGGTTTTCAGTAAATACAAGCACTGATAATTTGCTGCACGTGCAGCTTCCTACATGCTCCTCAAGGTCAGGAAACTCTTTTGTTTGCCTCTCTCTCTATTGTTTTGTCTTCCAACAGCAAACGTTAGTAAAAAATATATGAAGGTTTTAGAGGATCATCTCCACTCTCTCTGAGACTTAAAGCTTGAGGCACATGCTCTGGACACATGATCTGGTTGTAAAGCACCATGCTGTAAAGTAAAAACTTTCAATTTAAAGAACTTTTCTAGCAGAATTTCAGATTTAAAAAAGACCCTAAAATCATCTACAGCTTTACAGGAGATATACCAAGTTCTCTAACTGAAGTCAAGGAGGCCTCTCTGACTTGGAGTTAATTGCTCTCAGCCAAGGAGAGCCAAGAAGAATTAACTCAGCAAGTTGCACAGCACAATCAATGTGACAATCTCTTGTCACATCCCTCTACCACACTTAGCAAGGAAACGGGCCTTCAGTACTGGCCACCACAGAGAGCAGGGAGGCAATTTGAATGTGTAGAAGCCAGGGCAGTTTGACACTTGGCAGTTCTGACAACACAGAAATAACAGGACCACTATAAATCCAGCCTCTCAAGTCTGACATTACCATGGATTTATAGGCATTAAATACTTTAAACACTGAACTCCTACTGCATACACAGAGGAAATTTTTAACTTATGAAATTTGCATCTTCTTTTAATTGTGTGGATTAGGATGACATTCCTAGGGATTTGATGTACAGACTTGTCTAGGCACACTAGCCAGCTGAGCTTGGAGCCAACAGTTGTGTGAATATTTACTATAATCAGCCATTCACAGAAGCAAGCTAATAACAGAGTTGGCTGTGCACATGCAAATTTTCACCACATATATGAGATTTACTAGTGCTGCTCAAGTGACTAGAACACATGGCCCCAGAAGTAACCAAGGAAGAGAACGTAATGTATCCTGTGTAACTGGAGAAGATGTTAGATTTCTGTAATACGTTTTTGAATACACAATACATACTGCTGATTTTATGGAAAAGAACAACTTATACTTATTCATTTTACTTATAGAATTTGGTTCCAACCTTCACAGCTACTTGAAAATAGCTGTGACATCAGCAATGTTATTTCTCTTTTATTGTCTGAGAAATCAATTCCAAAAATGAAGCAACTTCTGAAAACCTGAGTCCACTGCCAGAGAGGAATTTTCCAGCATTTGTAAAATACACAACCTATATCCAAATTCCAGGTAACATGTGCTGGTCAGTCCATACTTCTGAGTTTATTAGGCATTATTGCTCCAAGAATTCCATTTCCAAGCAGGTGGTATAGTCATTTAGAGCAGGAGACATGCTAGAGCAAGCACTGTCATTGCTTTCCTCAAGTCAGCACAGCACAACCAAGGATGCTTTTTATGGTGACCACAATCTCCTCTTCCAAATGGAAATTTCTGTATTTGGGAGACCCAAAATGGCATTCCAAACATTCCCACATTTAATTTTTTAGTTTCTAAACAGTCTGCACCACGTTTTACTTTGTTTGTTTTAAATGCTTTGCTACCTTGAACTCTTCACGAATTTTAATGTTGCCTGGATTCCTAGTTGTGACAGCTGCTTCTGAGAGTGATAATCACACCGTATTTTTTCTAACAATGTTGCTTCCACTGGAAGAAAACTGGAGATGCCTTAATAAACTTCAAAAATTCATGTGAAATTCTGCACCTTCTTGTTGAGCATTTACCTCAGAGCAGTTCTCTAAAGTATTCAGTGTAATTGCTTCCACAAGGATTAGTGTGGCGCTTTCATTTTGGCCTGTAGTTACAGCCAATGCACCCTCAAAGATAAAAAGACAATAAACCTTTGCAGAAATATGAGTGGATATATGCTAAAAATGTTTGTTTTCAAAAATAAGACAATTATTATAAATAAAATATTTATTTACAGACATTACTTCAAGCGTCTCAGATGCCTTAGAAGAAAAACAAAATTATCATCAATTTATTGCCATGTAAAGTAAAGCACAGCAACTAACAGCAAAGTGCCCAGCACCATAAATCCCAAGGAGTAAAAGTACCAGAACAGAATGTAGTAGAGACTGCACTACCTTCATAATGTGGTACAAGCTACAGGAAGGGCAATGGTGGCAGGGGGAGAGAAAATCTACCAAAATGCAAGGTGTGGAAATAAAAAAAAAAGCTACACAGTATTTTTTTACTGCTCCTGATCATAACACAGGATTTACGGATCTAAACATAAAGCAGAAATTTGGATGGAACGACATGCAACTTTTGCTATTACAAACAGTTAAAATACAACAGAGTGGGTTTTTCTTCGGTTATAGAGACATCTTCAGAATTTCATAATAGCACCAGTAACAGTTATAAAATCACCTGTATGAGCTGAGAGTGGTGAATGAGGCCGAGGCAGAGCTGGAGACTGGCTACTGCCCATCAAACTCTTCCTGTTACTTGTTCTACAGCTGTGGGCAAAAAGAGAGGAAAGAAGACATTAGCATCAGAAATACAGCATGTACCACATATGGGCGTTTTGAGATTCTGCTACTCAGTTCCTTGACTTCCCAGTTTCCTATTAAAAATCAGAGCTATTGTTGTTTTTGTAGGCATGTCCAGGAAGTCTACGATCATAATGGATAATGGCAAAAACAGAAGTTTCCAACAAAAACACACCATGGATACTTTTCAAGCTTGCACGTTTGCAGTTCTGTGCAATGACCAGCATTTCCCTGTAGAGTCATTTACAAAATAATCTTCTCTGACTAAGGCTTATTTCTCTGCCATACGCTTTTTATAAAATATAAAAATAAATACAATGTGAAACACAGTCTCAGGTTTACAACCACCATTCAGTGACTAGACCTATTTCTGCTGCATGATCTGTAGCTTGAAATCACATGCCAGAGAGAACAAGATTTATCAATCTGAGAATGATATAATAATTATAAATCTAATTATTGAGATAAATTTCACATCTGTGCCTTTTGTCAATGGAACAGATGATAACTAAGAAGATGAATGCATTTTTTTCTCATACATTTTTCATCTGCAAAGCCACTAATTTCCCTTACCGCAAAATCATTAAACAAGATAAAAAGTAAATTAAGGCATCTATTAAACTTGGGAAAGGAGGTATTTTTCTTAAATACATCATACAATTCTTACATATCTGTTGGCAGAAGTAGTTTTCCCTCATTCTACTATAAAGATAATTATCATAAACATAAATCTCCAACACTGCAAACATTCATGCAGAAGGAAAATATTATCCTGAACTAAGAGACTTAGCTGTGTATAAACTGAAGAGCATATGTCAATGTTTACAGCACTGCAATCAGAATTTTTCTGTAAAGGTTTAGAAAAATTCCAAACTACTAAAATGAGGAAAATGTATACACAAAAGCATTTAATTATCAAAGCAGATTCCATGATAAGCAGATTCAGATCTTATTTGTAGACGTCTCCAAAGATGAATTTTGTAACATTATGATGATCTCTCATTATGTAACAGCCAGAAAGCAAGACTATTTAGTCTTGATATGGTTAAATTGAATAAAGTGCAAAAGAACGGATGGAGTTTAATAGCAAAAAATAGTCAAGGAAAACAGATGCAGGAGTTCTCCAGAGTAATACAGAAGACAAGGAAAATAAAGAAAAAAGAAGGTAGAGGGAAAACTGAGTATGAAATCAGTGTAGACAATATCTGCAATATGCAAAAAAATGTCAAACACTAAGACCACTCCCCTCTTGAAAAAAGCTTGGTGAAACAGCAGGAGTGCCACTCCCAAATCTCTAACAGGTTAATACAAAGTCCATTTGCACATTGCACAGTTTTGCCTTATTACTTAATTATTACATTCAATGATTTAACTCATGAGTGTATCATTACTGTAGACCTTTTAATGGAAAGAACATAAAAAATTATTGTAAGTTTCACATCTAGAGTAATGGAAAAGCCAAAACTTACTTAAGACATACACTGATATTTTTAAGCCAAACAAAAAGGAAAAACTTTTAAAATGTGAAATTATATATATACATTTCTAGTAATCTATCTGGATTAATTTCTACTTTTTCAATCATGGAACCTGAGTAAATATTCTATATTCCATTAGGCAACCAAGTTATAATTGTTTCCCCCCTTCTCTAAACTTTGTCCAGCCTAAAGAGTCATTTAATTCATCTCTCAGGTTTAAGAAGGGTGCAAAATCTTCCTTCTGGCTTCATGCCATATCCGTATTTTTGCTAACTTTCCTCCCTTTATCTGCGACTCTTGTTTTAACAGCTTGAATAACTGTTACGTGCAATTCCATAATCTAAAACGAAACCCAGGAGAAACTTCTGGTATTCATTAGACATTCACTAAAAGACACACAGCTTGCATTTATCCATGATGATGTGATGGTATCACTACCAACATCTGTGGTGCAGGCTGGGGTTCAGAGCACCCATTATGTGACTTGAAAGCAGTTTTGCATGGCTGAAGTCTAGGATATAAAGGATCACCACAACTTCCATCAAAAGAAAGCAATATATTTGAAGCACAAAAATTTTAGATATCCTTCAGAGATTTTGCTACAAGGATGACTCCTTGCCCTTACTTATCACTTGCTCTTAGTAGAAACTGAGACTTTTACTACTTTTGCCAGAATTTCCTATGTAAATAAAAAAATGACCTGTATTCACTTTTACATTCATACCCAAACTTTACATTTCTCAGGTGCATGTGCAATGTCTTTCACAAATCATTACCAAAGACATCTAATTAAATTTATCTTTGGGAGCTTTTTTTGTAAGGCTGTGTATTTTTAATACTCTGGGGAGAAGGATGCCATTAACCTCAATGTCAGGATCTCAGATAATGAGAAATCTTTCCCTCCAGCTGCCATTTCAAAAAAAATTTGCTATTTTCTCAGATATGGTTGTGGAGAGAATTTATCTTCTATCATACTCAAATGAAATATTCTATTGAGAAATAAAAGATATGAAGCCTTACCAGTACGGTAAAATGCAACTGATTTTTGCATGAAAGGACAAATCCTTCCTAAACCTCTCTCTGTAAGCTTTGTTTTTCAGATGTGCTTCACACAAAGATTTTTAAACAATGTAATCCATCCTGTATAATCTGTGAAACACAATTCCTTCCCCAAAATAATGCTATCATAAAAGAGGCATTTTGTGGATGAAAAAAAAAATAAACTTCAGGGAACCTTGAAAGATGATCTAAGCTGCCAGAACTCTGCAAATGGGAAGCAGGGTGGCACAAAGGAAATATCAAAGCATTACTTACTGAACTGTATTTAGCCTTGAAACAGCGATCTTCCTTACACAAAAGAATCTCAGAATTTAAAACCATTTTGCAGACAAAATAGTTTTTTCTAGATCTCTGAACACATCAAGTAACTTTCCCCTTCTATTGTTTTCATAAAACTATTCTTCTCCCATTCAAATCTGACAAGATAAACCAGCTGATAAGAGGCAGCCCTGAAATAAAGCCTCTTTGTCTGCAGTAAAGTTATAGCCATGCAGGAGCACTCTGCAGGGATTGTAACTTAGGGAAATATAAACCTTGGTAAACCACAGAGCGCTAACCCTCAAAATGCAATTCTCTAAGCCTTGAATTTCATGTTGTGATCAGGTTGCATGCCAAGAAGAGACCTGCAACAGGTAAGATGCAAAGCTTAGAACACTTAAAAAAAAAAAAAAGAGGAAACCTTTTCATAAGATCAAAAAGAGCAGTGGAGAACACAGAAAAAAAAAATCAGACACATTTAACAATAACTAAACTTTGGGACATGCACAAAACTTGAACAGGACTGAAAGTTTATATTTGTTGCCCTTTGCCTTCTTCTCTGCCCCACAAATATCCTTCCTGGACTTTATTCCTCCTGGGTGACCGCCTATCTGGAAGTCATTGAGCTTACACTGTATCAGCAGTGCACTGGACAAATGGCACTGCTCCTTATCTTAGAATCCAATTCATAATTTCCCATTTGTTTCCCGAATCTGCCCCTCAAGATAGGTTCTGTCATATCTCCTGCTCTCTGTCACTGACACTCCTGCCCACCCACTCTTCTCCACCCTATCCTGACTTCTTGCTATGTCTCACTGTGGGGGAATTCCTCCTTCACCCCCACTCCAGTATCATTCCCAGTGCACTGACTCCAAGTCACTTCTCCAGCTGCTACAGACAATCAACGTTTCTGATGAGCAGCACTCACGATAAAACAAACAGAGGACACTACGCAGAAACTGCTTTTTCTGAACTTCTATTGTAACAACGCCAGGGTGAACAGCAGCAGCTGAAAGATGGAACCCAGTTGCATAAAGCTTGATTACTTTGCTCCTTAAATAGCCACAGTTCTTCCCATATCAGGCAAAAGCTACTTGGGTAGAAATGAGGGGAACTGTTAGACTGAAATCAGCAAAGCACTAGACTCAAGTACTAGTGTGGCTGTTAAAATAGAGCTACATTCCACAATCTTCTGGAAACACTAAACAGAATAAAAAGCTGAAGCAGAAATGCAGAGCTTCTAGGACAGACAATATTTCATCCAGAGCTGAAATGCAGGTTTCCTGGTACAGTAATCAAGAAATGACAATAGCTGGGAAAGATATGCACTGAAATGGAAATTTCTTCCTCTGAATAAGGGCTAACAGATGAACAAATTACTGGCAGTGAAGGTTAATCCCTTTTATTTATTAAAAAAAAGTAGGGAAAGTGGGCTATTTTGTCAGAGATTACCACTTGCCATGCTTTTAATGGGAAATAAGCATTAGACTTAATAATTTATAATTATTTTATTTTACCATCCTCAATTATTAATATTTACACTTGTAATGAAGATGGATTTGGACTGTAAGCTATTATAACAGTTCACCACCTCTCAGGCTATGCTCAGCACAGCAACACTCCACAAAAGAACATCTTAATTCTGGTATTAGTGTAATATATACAGCAGTTTATCTGGAGGGAAAGATTAAAAGGGGATTTCTCCCATTCTGAGAAGAGGCTGCAAAAAAATGGTTTTACTTGCCAATACAAGTACAAAGAAGGGAAGTCACTGCCATACCCAGAATGCAAAGCCTAACCATGTACACATGAGACACTAATAATGCAAGGCCAGTCTTCTTATAAAGGCTCCAGGGATAAAAAAGGTGTTTATAATTTTTCTGGTGTTAAAACTGCATTGTTTAAAATGCTGTGCCTAGCAAGACTTGAGATGTCATGGCTTTGGTTATACAGGAAAGTTAAATTTAAGTTCTATTTCAGTTATATTTAACTTGTTATGAAGGTAGCTAAGCTATGACTTCATAGCTATTATCTTCGGCAAAGCCAACAGTTTTAAGTCCCCAGACAGTGCACGCAGCATTTACAAAAACCCAGAATATCTGAAGTGAGGAATTTAGTTTGGTTTGTTTTGGCTTTCTTGTCTGGTTGGTTTGCTTTGTTTTTAAAGAAAATCCCTTCTGCATTAAAAAGCAGTTTCCAAAGTGCTTCCATGCCTTCCTGAACCCAGACAAGTTCTGAGGGATGTTAACTGGAACAAATGCAAAAAACAGCTGCCCTGAAGAGAAGACGCAGATTGATACTGCAGCAGCTTTCTTGTCAAAAGCAGCCTTTATGCTTGTATTTGATGGAAATTCAGACTCACAAAGTCAAAATAACACACGGCCCACACTTAAGAGACAGGTCACACCCAGATTGCTTTATGCAAGGAAACAAACTGGCCAAGAAAGTTCCTTACTGAATACTGCAGAATTAGAGTTTCCCTGGGACATCCAACAGACTCCATCCAGAGCAGATCATTGCTACCCTGATCTAACTTACAGCTAGGAAAGACTAAAGGGTAAGGAAGTAAAGGTCTACAATTCTGAGAGGTGTTTCTTAGTTTTAAGTAGCCAAATTTTCAATGTCATACAATAATTGAGAGAAGGGTGCAAACCATCTAAATGCAAGTAAAATATAGCATCAGTAACACACAGAATTTTCATTTTGTTCATTAAAAGGCTGTCAGTATTTCACACTCGTATCAATTTATTATCATCTAGCAGTATTTTCTGATATATTTTAACTAGACTGTATGTCTGCATATACATTCTCCAAATCTAGTATGTGTATATAGATGTGTATATAATATATACATATACACATTCATATTTACATACATAAAATAAATGCATATATTTATATCTATATATATATCTAAAATGCTATATTTTTATGATACTGCATACAGTCAAAGACTCTAGTTACTATATATCCCCTCTCTGTGAGGAATTATTCTACATCAGTCTGTAATAAGCAGGGAAAGAGAGGCTACTGAGATTTAAATTTTAAGTGCTATAATGTAGGGATTCAGATTTTCCTCTTGTATGTAACGTTTAGTCAACTTAAGGTGAGCTTTAGTCTGAAGAAATGAAATGCTATGAAAACATAATTTAACACACCAAGATGAGGTGTGCAGCTGCTTGCAGCCCTGGTTTGGTGGTCTGTCTCCAACCTTTGCTACTACAAAGAGTGCTTTGGTTTTGGCTATCGGTCAGACATGGGCAATAAGCTACAGGTCCTCTCTAGGTACTCAAAAATGCGTGTGCAACACCCTTCTCCATACCATTAATACCAATTATCAGCATACCATCATGCCATCAGAACTTCATCTTTCCTCAATCACACCAAAGAGACTTCAGTATTTTTCTCCATATTTCTAAAAAATAAAAATCTGTAGGGGAAAACAAAACATTAAATGCAATCAACTAGATGTATGATCACCCCTTTCCATGCCTAAAGGATTCAAATGCACACAAGACAGCATCACTGCAGAAACAGACGCCAGGAGAAATCACAGAACTGCAACAATATCTGCCAAATCTCTAATGGTCAGACCTGAGGGAGACTGACACAAAGACTTCTTACACTGTATAGTGCTCCTCAATCTCCTTTAACCCAGAGTATTACAATACAAATAAGGAGATCATTATGCCTTCTCAACTGAACTGCCTAGTTGGATGTGTTCAGTGTATTCAGCTTCACTGACTGCTTTCACATTTACTCCGGTCAATTTTGATCCATCATTTTTCTTCTTCTCATACAGGAGAATAATCAGTAGCCACAAGATAGCAGAATTTCTTCTACAGAATTAAAATGGTGCACTTCTATCTGTCCTGATCCTTCCTAAACTCACTGATTCATATTCAATTCACATAATTAAACATTCACCTCTACAGTAACAAGAAAGAGCATTAAGCTAACTACTAACACCACAGTTGTACAATATTCACAAAATAGCTGCAAAGTTAAAGTCTGTACTACAACCAAAGTAGGTAGAGGAGTGCACACAAAAAAGAATGCTCAGGATCACAACCCACCAGGCCACTGAGCAATTCTGCTTTATTATACACAAAATGACATTTTGGCATCTTCACATCATACAGCCCACTGTGAACATGATGATGGGATCATTTAAATCCCACTGCTTCTTGAATTTATACTTTATTTTGTATTCTGAGAAGGGAAATGAACCAAGTTATTACATGAACAGCATATCTGCTATAATAATGAGAAATTTAACTAAATTCCTTGATACATAAATGTTATTCATTCAAAATAGAAAGGCAGTAAGGAAGCTAGCACCAGATGTAGAAGAAAAACATCCAGGGCTAGCCTAAATTACTGCTAAGTATGATTATCTGTGTGCTACATAATTCAGAACATGCAAAAAAACGTCACCAAACTAGCAAAAACCAAACACCAAAAGCAAAACAACCAACACCAATAACAAAATAAAAAAAGCCTAACTGAAAAAAACACCAAAATCAGAAGCCACTGTGAAAGGTTTATAATATTTAACAAGGGCTATCTTAAAAAAATGTCATACAACACACCTATTAAGATCACAGCATCACTAATTTGGAGGTGTTAACCAAATGAAGCTGTGCCTTTACTTGAATAGTAGATAATCATGCAGAAACTGCTTGCATTAGACAGGAAATACCCTATTTACCAGAGGGCATGCCTATCCAGGCTGCACACAGGAGGTTCAAAAAAAGAGACTTCCTTGTGCTTTTGGGCCATCCCCTGCAGTTCACATTAACCCTTATCAGTCCAGACTCTGACTACAACCTCCAGGAGCACCTCTTGTGCTGAGAGAAAGCAGTCAGACATTGCCCACCAGGTTGCAGAGGCCACTTTCTCACTCTGAGCCACTGCTGGTTGTCAGCTTGGGAGAGACTGGGGGAGCAGATGGAGGTGAGTCAGGTTGCTATTTCCTCTGGATCCTCCACTGCATGTCAGGCTGGTGTGCTGCCTGCATGGCTGTGGCACAGACACTGTCACAGGCAATGCCTGCCACTGCTCTGCCCCTGGGTCAGCAGCCAGGCTGGAGCCCTGCCGCTGCTGCTCACAACACAAGCAGTCAGAGTCACACGAGGGACCCCTCACCTGAGGGACCTCCTCCTCACCTTTCCATCCCCTCAGTGGGGAACAATAGCCTTTTCCACATTTACACTGAACAAAGCAGTCAATGTACCAGCAACTTTTACCCAGCCAGTCCCTTCAAAAAATAACCCCAAACCAATAAACAAACGGGTCTGTTCCAGCCATATTTCCTTTGAACAACGTCCACTCAGACTCAAGGACTAACCACAGCCAATTCCCCAGGACTTTCTAGTACTGCCAGGGAGCCAAGCACATACCCTGAGTTTTCTGTAACTCCGGTTGAAACTGAGGCTGTCAGAGTTCAGAATTTAGATAAAGCATGGGAGTGTCTCCAAATTACAGACCAAAGACCTGTTTGTCCAGTTACCTACCACAGTGAAACCCTGTTCACCTTCTCTCCAGCTTTCTCATTGTTTTCCCCTTAGACCTATCTCCTCTTGGGCTTCTTTGCTTCTTACTTGCTCGGAGCACCACTGTTCCTAACTTACCATGTACCTAGGAATCATCAGGTCAGGATGATAAGCCATACAGGCCTCTTCATAGCAGTGAGCTCATTCCCCAAATAGCATGAAGAGGAATACTAAGTAGAGCTTCTCTTGGCTAAAAGTGTCTGCATGGCATCAATACTCAAAAAGCCTCAGTGGGTTAAAGTCTGTCATGTTTTGAAATTAGGTAGTTTCATGCAGCCAGCCTAAAAAAGAAACTATTACAAGAACTATACAAGAAACTATTTAGTTTGCACTGCTTCTTGCTATAGAAGTTATGTCTCATCTTCCTTTCAAACTCCTCTATTTGTTGGTACTCATTAAAAAAAATTTATGTTGCCAAGGCTACTTTCACATAAAACATATCAGAAGCTTATTAAAACAGAAGTCTACACAGCACTCTTTATCACAGAAAACACTGTCTGCTTTACACTGTACTCCAGAAACTTCTCCTGTACTACTCACCCCTGGAAAAAAGCCACTATGAGACAAGGTGCTAGAAATATTTTTCCTACAGCATTTTAAATTATCTTTAGGATAGTTTCAAGATTCTTTTCCCCTTTGTTTTCCACACACCTCCTGCACTTTGTTTTTCTCCTGATAAGCTTTAAGTAGTGGAACTAAAGTAAATCACATCCTAAAATTCAAGGGTAGGAGATTGGGAGCTGTTTGAAGAAGATAGAGTTTACAGGGTTTTACATTCTAATTCAGTACTTCTCTTCTGGTTCAATCCCTAATTATAATTATTTTTTTACTTCTTTCTCCTTCAATTAAGTAGAAACAATTCATTTTTACTCAAAAGAGTAGTAAGTCCAGACACAACAAGACTGCTTCTTTCCTTCTTTGATAAATCCAGTACCTCCCATTCTCTCAAAACTGACTCTGTACATGATGGATTAAATGTGTTGACTTCAAACCTTTCGCAAATACTACCAAAGACTTAAGAAATCAACAGGTAAGACAACGTTAGAACAGTGCACCTGACTGAAGGAAACAGAGGAGTCTGAATTCTTTTATCATCACACCAGCAGGACAAGAGTCTGAATTCTTTTATTCACAGGATTCCCACTTGGGGAAGGAGAAAAACAAAAGAGTGAAAAGCATTTAAGTAGGATAGTCCCCAGAAGAAACATGCTCCTACAAAGAACATAAAGTTACTACTTAACCTCTTGGGAAGGAGAAGTGGGGATACACATCTACAGATTAGAAAGCACTACAGCGATGAAGCACCGCTGGCTACAGAGCATTTGCCATGTGAGAGAAATGAGCTTCATCCCTTCTGCAGCACTGTCACACTTACTGCTGTGGTTTATACTCTTCCTTCATATAATATGACAGTTGTCAAAAATTTGAAATAAATACCTAATTTTAAACAATGTGATTAAATTTGCATATTTTCTTTAAGGGAATCAATGCAAGAAACAGGAAAAGTAGTCCTATTCCTTTCCCCTTCTCAGGTTTTAAAAAACACAAGAGGCAATATTATATAACTAAAGCGTCACAGTTTCTATACAAGAAATATAAACACTTTGCAATTAATATTCTGTCCTGCCTTTTGTTTGGACATAAGTAGTCAATAATGATTAAGTAGTTAATGCACTGGACTAAAGGAAAAATAAAGAAAAAAACTTTTAAAAATTAAAATTATTATTTGAGTGTTTGAAAACGATGCCCTTCACGAGACTGAATATGAACAATTAAGTGGAAGGCATTCAGCCTCAAAACTACGTCTGTTCCCACAAGACCTCTGGCAGCACCATCAGTGTCCCACATTTGAGCGTGCACACATTGACTGCAGCTCAGAAATTCAGTTTGCAAACAAAAGACCCTCCTCTCTTTAGAGAGACCCACATTCTCCTTCCCTCCCACTGACAGATGACCAAGAGTTTTTTAATTAAATCATAATTAAGCATCCAGAAGCATTATTTTCCCAGGGGAAGGTGGGAAAAAAAAATCCATTCACTGTGCCCGTTCAGCTGTTGGTCTCTGTCTAGCCTGTGGCAGAGGGCATCAATTAATGCCAGCTACGGAGGCTTTCATGAAGAGGGTGTTTGTTCTGCAGGAACCAGACGTCTGCGAAGTTATGCTAAAAGGTAAGTGACCAAACACTCCACAGTCATAATGTTAAGACACATTTACTTGCACGCAGCAAGGTGGCATTCCCTACCAGTCATATGGAGCAGAAACAAATTGATGTCTGTTTGCTTTGGAGATCCCAAACACAGTTACATCTCTTTAACCGCACAACAATAAAAAATGGTTATAAAAAATGGGTACGTCTGATCTGGCTTTTTTTCAGATTAAAACTAAGCTTTTGTAAAGACATAACTACCGATCATTATTTTTTATTTAACAAAGCCTCATGAGAAATTTAGGAGAAAAAAATGAAGTATGTTCTGGCACATAGTTGACACCATTTACAAACGTACATCAATCATTTCTTCTCCCCACAAATTTTCATTAGAGTTAACACTTAAAAGAGTTAGCTGTGTATCTAAACCGGTACAGTCACATAAGCGTACCTCCCTTCTAAAGACGAAGTTACACCATAAGATAAAAGTCTTTTACTGGTTCAGAATTTCCCCACAAGGAAATAAAAATGAACCATGAGAATACAAACTGCCTTCTTCATCTGCAATTGTGTACTAAGAAAGCTGTGTCAGAAAAAAAAAAAATTAACTTGGTACTAGCTCAAATTATTATCCCTGTATAAAACCCAGCATCCAGACTGGGAGCAAACTTCAGCTCCACATGGCAATACAGCCACTGAGGAAAGCAATCTATTACACAGCTATTACACGTACTGATCATACTGCGTAGTCAGAGTGAGGTAATTTGAAACGTATGAATAATCTCTAGTGAAGCAATCCAAACATCTCCAGGCACAGTCACGAGTGAGGATGACAACACAAGGCCTCTGACATCCACTCACTATTTTTGTTTTTTTTTTATGGTAATGCTTAATCATCGAGCACCGCACAAGCCAGGAAAGATCAGATGATTTATGTGTTTCAGTGTGCTGCCACAGAACTGCAGGATATATACATGCACATTTATAGCATTAAAAATACTGTGGCATTGAAAAAAAAAGTTTCAGTGGCGTATGCTTCATGTTTCAAGTGACTGGATTACTCAGTCAGATCAGAAATTATCTAGGCCACTGCAAATACAGTACTGATAAAGCATTCTTGTTCTGTCATGAAACATCCCTTCCTTCTGACATGCTGTGCCACTTCAGTAATCCAAGTCTCTGAATCACGAAGACTGTTAAACTTTAGAATCCCTTTATCCTGTCTAAGATAGGTTTTCTGCAGGTCAAAATACCACACTGCTGGGTTGTGATCTCTCACACAGGCTCTGAGAAGAAATGCTGTATTTCCCAGGGAAACGGAAATCCTTCTCTGAAATTATATACTTCAAGCTCTCTCCACAGTTGGTGTCGCAGCACAACTAGAACACAATATGACTTCAAATTTATCCACACAGTTATGCCTAAAGAAAACCTGGTGAGTGAAACTGGAAACCCAGTAGCATCATCCTAGCACAAAAACCCAGTACAGGTTTAACACTACAAGTTTCCAAGCAGAGTCAAGCATATCAACCTGAATGAATCTAGCCCATAAAATCCGTTTATAGTACAGTCTTTCTCACAAGATTTCTCACTGTGAGTAACGTTTTACAGAAACAATGGAATTTCCAGAATCAAGTAAGATTGATTTCTCATCTACATCTCTCCGGACCACTTCAGTGGTCATAACACCTTATTCTCTCAAGAAAATCCAAGAACACAGAAACAAAACAAAACAAGGCAGAGTTAACTACTTTCTATACTAAAAATCAATACAAGAACGCAGAGAAAAGGCTAAGACCACCTTAAACACATTACAGAGCACACAAGCAATTTACAAAAATAACTTTTACATGTACTTTGCCCTATAAAAGCACCCATACCAGTAAAGAACTATTTACCACCAAAGCAATGTACTAATTGTTCATATATAGAAGTAGGTCACAAAAGATTCATAAAAGCAAATTCCAATGACTCAGAGTAGAAGGAAGAAGAAAAGGGGAAAAAATGAAGGATATGATTTATAGTGTGCAAATAGGTATGAGCTAATAGTATGAAGAGGACCAATTTCACAATGAAGATTTGTTTGATTCACCCTGATGTGTCAAGAATGAAGTATCACAAAAAATGACTAGTAAGGCAACATCCATTACAGACAAAAAAGCAAGCAGTGGTAATTACAGCAAACATTCTAATTTTGAACATATCAGTTAACTTACTGTCCACAGCCACAGCAGCCCGCAGCCTCTGTGACGCAACCGCTGCAAGAGCTTAGTGCCAGATCAAGCACTGCTGCTGGCAGTAACCAGAACCACCTGAAATGCTGCAGAAACACTGCTTGTCAAACCACCCAATGCAAGACAGCTAGCATCTGTTCTTAACTGATTAAACAGCATCTGCTCCAATACCAGCAGAACTGACAACAAACTTAAAGGAGAGGAAACCAAAATGAGTGCAATGCTGTAAAGCCTTAAATTATATAATGTAGTGTGTGCAGTCTTCAAGTTTCATATTCCGGATTCACTCAGTGACTCAAATACTCCAAGTTTTGAGGGCAGGGGTTTATTATTACTGGGTTTCGTTTTTTTGCTTTGTGGTTTGACAGCTTTTCTTGGAAGTTCATGTTTCAAGCCCTATTTTGGCAATCGAGAGATTTAAAATTAATGGTAAGTATCTTAAAACAGACAAAATTCATTTCTCCTCAACTTTATGCAGTTGTAAGGAATTCTAAATAAAAAGGAACACTGGCTTGGATGCATATGAAGTTGAACAGTGCAATCCAGGGCACAGTCTTTCTTCTTTATACAACAATCTTTTCAAGAATTCTAGCATCGCATAGTTAAAAATACCTCAAGATTTCATAATCCTGCAAGAAGAGATCTGTATTGGCTTTCAAACTTCTACTAAAATTCTACAATGAAGCAGCAATGTCTGGGGCAGCAGAAACATGACAGTGGAAGAAATTAATTAGAAAGGGAATTAGTCTCAAAGTTGTCAATGAGGACATCTGAAATCCTCCTAACAAAACGTGATTTTGCTTGCTGTTCATAAGCAGTTCATTACACAAAAGCTGTTAACTTGCAAAAGACCCATGAAACTTACATTAAAAACTTGGGGAAGAAAATCACATATTATGCTTCAATGGGTAAATAAAAAAAAAATTAAAATGGGATCCATAAGTAGCAAATCCCCACTCCCCTTTCCTCAACTACAACTTGAAGTACCACTACATCACATTTCACAAGTTCTCTAAGACATATTAATATGCTAACAAGTAACTCTTACATAGGTAAGCTAAAATTAAGAGTTTCCATACATTCTGTAAGCTGTACTGCCCCAAGATTAGTGTTATTACTATTCTGAGATTCACATCTCTGATTCCACCACAGAAAGTGTTCTTGTAGATTACTTGTCATCTTAAGTCACATGCCTGAAGAGAAAAGACAGCTGAATCTACAATTCAGGATAAATTCAGCAGTTTTCATAGAGGAATAGCCCATCCCACTGAAACATAACTGGCATAACTTCGACACCCTGTCCATTTGACATAATGGAGACAGGTTCAAGTAGACCTACAACACTTGGCATTCTGGCATCTGAGAGTTTGAACACTAATTCTTCATTTCCTGGTTTTTGCAAAATAGAAGTCTCAAACCTCTAATTTGGCTTAGTGGTTTGATCAAACATTAGATTTTCTATTAGCATAAACTCTAGCTCAGCTTTTCAAGTAATCATTACAAATTACCTCAGACTACGTTCACCTTGAAAACTAAAAGTAGGCATACCTCTGAAAGACAAATTAATGTTAGCAAAAGCTATTTTCTTAAATATCTTCAGTACAAAAGAACTGAGACACTTATTGGTATTATCCTTTCTTCAAATCATAACTACATAAATTACCACTTCGAAGATATAAATTTAATGATAAAGCATAAACATGAGTGAATTTTAACACAATCATATACTTTTATTTAATAATATCCCTTCTATAAATCCATAAATAAACATTAAATCAAAATCATTTTTCAATCCTTCAAAAACCTTGAGAAAGTCTGTGCAGGTAGATAATGGTGGAATACAGGTTCAGGAGGGCTGGACAACTAGTTGGATGCACATATGGGTGTGTAACCAATTAAAAAGTGACTGTTTTCTCAGCCTAGCTTACAGAGTTCTGACTTGTTTTTATGGAGATATATAATCTCCTGTCTCACTGTGACTAGCATAAATTTAGCTGATACAGAAAAACAGTGAAAATGAAATATTAAAAAATGACCAATAAGTAAAACATACTCAAAGTTCTAACTGGCAAACTGGCATACAACAATTTGGTGAAAAACAAATGCCATCTCATAATCTCTTCCTTCCAAAGTGCTTCATTAGGTTCCACACAACCACAGAGATTATTTATTGAGTGACGCAGATTCTTTTTTTTTCATATTTTACAGAGAATTATCATATCTCACACTTCTAATTTTTCTTTATTGTTTCTTTTTTTTCCAGTAAAGAAACCCAAACACCAGAATAGCAGCTTCACACCTATTTAACATAGGACAATATCATTCAGCAAAAATCTGCCAAACTCCCCAAAGGGTCTTTAAGACTGAAGCTGGGCTAATATTACATTACTGATAGTTCTGTATTTGATATTACATCTTAGCCACTGAAGCATTTCCCATTCAGAGCTCCAAGAAGAAATTATAGTAATAACACCACCAGAAAATAATATTCTGCTCTTAAATTCTGACTATTCAGTACGTTGTTTGAGCCATATTTTTGAAACAGATAATGTAGTCACTCTCTCCAAAGGGCAAATTCTGATCTTCCTATTCACCAATGTCTTCCAGCACACTTTACCACAAGTAGAAAACTAGAGACGTGTCATTCACCAGTGCTGGAGACAGGAATCATGCTGCAGTGTGACACAGAGCTACACGTCACATCCTTTGTAAGTCTAGCTTTCATAGTCCAAATGCCTGCAGCCATACTGCCTCACGCTGTGATTTTTTCACATCTTGGGCTATGCAGCACTGGGCTAACTAGCTGCTGCAGGAAATGATGATCACCTCCAAGTCAGAGCCAAGCACACACCCTAGCACGGTGCTGCGGGGCATGGTGCTGCTTTGCAGATGAATCTGGGCTGCCAACCACATGAGATCATTAGAGATCACTGCTCTGAGTAAGTGTAAAGCAGCGAAGTGTACACTTGTGAGGAAACTTACTGAACATTCTGAAACCAAATACACTGAATGTGTTTCCTTCAGTCCTGGGTTGCTCTTCAAGAGCTCAAGCTCATCAAGCTAACTAAAGAAAAAGTCTGATTATTTAGACAGCATATTTGGTTTAAGTAAAACCCTGATTACCTTAAACTTTTCTCCACCAATGCTTAATCCAAAATCAACAATATCTTTTGATGGAATTAAAAAAACCCCTTCCATAACTAATAAAAATGTCTGTAGCACACTATGTATGTACAATTCAGCAATCAAGAGAACTCAATCTCTGACAATAAACTGCAACGAGGATGCAAATTAAATTTAGCATATATAGCTATCAAACCACAAGCCTAGTCGATAAATCCCAAAAAGTAGGTAAATTATGTTGATAATTTGTTAAAAGATTATCATCACTGAGGATGCAAAGAGAAGGAAGTTCACTTTATTTGTTAAGGCGAATGAGAGGTCTGTGGCCACATTAAAGATCAGAAGTCAATTTTTTATATTCAAGCAAATAAATCATACCCTCAAGATATATATGAACCCATACATACTTATTTTATAAATTCAGTATACTGGCAGAAGGGAAGGAAAAAAAACCAACCAATAAGCCTTAAGCATAGAGACTACTGCCTTACAGTGTTACAGGGAGGGTACTTTCCAGCTTAGCTCAAACTCATTAAACCAGCTGAAATTAATCATATAAATTATGCTTGAAAACCTTGGTAACCACTATATTCACCAAGTACATTAACACTATTGCACATTTTCTACTCCAGAATTAACATGCAGAAAATGTGTGAAAAAAATAAACTGCAGTTTTGTTTTCTACATATCTTATCTTCTTCAAGGCCATACGAAATGAGAAAACCGTAGGTGCTCCCATGTATGTCCCTACAGCCATGTGGTTATCACTCGCAGCCAAAAAAAAAAATCAACTATGCTACTACAGGTATAAATAATGGTGTTTTTTGGTTGAAAAAGTCTTTGGAATAAATAGTAACGGGTTGCAGATGCTTTCACTCAAGATTTTACCTAAAAATAATTACTAGATTTTATTTTCTGTTCTTCAACACTGTACAATCATTTCAGATTGTAGCATTCTTCCTTTAAGCTGCAAAGGAGAGAATTAGCAGAAACTCTGAAAAAATAGTCAGCTTTGTCCCAAGACTTCTAAAAGGAAAGTATTTTGAGAGAAGATATGTCATAACTGAGCAAAGTCCACATTTTCTGCGTTCAAAAACAAAACCACTTGGGTCCACCATGCACCAGAGCCCAGTGGAGAGAAGCATTATTATTTCTTATACATGCAGTTGTGCTACGAGCCTCCATTGTTCTCCACATCACAGGAACACAATAAATGACAGCCTCCACTCCAAACAGCTTACACAAGCCCAAAAACCCAGGCACAACACACAGACAAGACAAACATCTCCAACAGGTTAGAATAGGGTGTGGATGAGGTAAGGTGACAGAAAAGGGTGTGCTACAATTTTTGGCCATCAGGAAGAGTAATTACCTCACTACTCATCCGGCCCATTAGCCCATTAGCTAATTTAAGGTTTCTATTTGCATCACAGCAGAAGGATGCCTGAAGAAGTGATGTTCATAAAGCATAAAACCACCATTTCTGCAGCCTGTGTTTTTGTCTGCAAAACATCTTAGGTCTTATGAACACCACAGTCAGAGGGTTTGAGAAAAAGGAAAAAATGCGACACTGTTCAAAAAACTACTTCAGTAACTCCCAGTCACAGCCAAGTCACAAAGACAGAAACAAATTCACCTTTCACAAAAGTTTCCTTTGTTCTCTAAGTTTTTCATGAGGAAACAGTAGCTCTTACTTTTTACAGGACCTGGAAGAATGCATTGCCTAATAAAGGCAGAAGCTAGTAAATTAATGGGAGTTACTATCATAAAAAAGACAACTGAAAAGCAAATGCTTTAAAAGCAAAAAATCTGATACTGCACATGTATTATCCAAAGAACATGAAGCACCACATTCTTTCCAATGTAACAAATTGTCTTTTAACTACATGGACTTAAAGTCCTATACTCACTTGTTGTCATGTATCTTGAATAATATTGATAATAGTTGCTGCCTTTGTCCTAAGGATGGTTAACGCAATCCAATGTGAACCAATCAACTCATGGTTTATGAGTTTAATATTTACAGAATCTTGGTATCTATTGGAAAAGCAGTTTCATAAAATAATACTAATTTTGTAGGAAAATAGCCTTACAGCACAAACTGTTCAGGTGAAATATCCATAAATGTATGAAAACTGAATGAAAACAATGTCTTGATCCTTGCTTTTGGTTGTGCAGCATTATGTGCCTCCCTGCTGTGACTTCAAAGAGGCCACTATGTAATGCAGAACAATGAACCAGTTCTCAAACTCTAATCCTTCCTCTCTTTATAATTTTAAAAATGGGGTTTTTAAATATTAATTGCCAACACACTTTCTGTATCTGTAATTCTGTATCTTCTGTTACATGATGTTTAATATGCCCATTTATATAAGAATAGCAACACCCTTTAGTAAATAAAAAAATGTGCAAATAAAAAAAAAAGCTTAAATTGTAACATCAAATTATCAAAACTTGGCAGATACTCTTATTCTATAGACATATGCTACCCCTATACCAAAATAATGTTCAGCAGCAAGTCATTGCATTTAGGGATTTCTAATATGCAGTGGATGTTCCTGTTGTATGTCCATGTGCATGTGCTTTACTTCCTTCCTGTATTTTCTTTGCAATGATCTAGCTGATTTATCTGAAGATAAACCTGAGAGCAGCTCTGCAAGTAACTTAAGAGTCTCCATTAACAAGACCAACGTGACACTTGCCTCCTGCTGCACTACAGTCTTCCAGCAACACCTCAGCAGGACACATTCCTTCATACAACTCCTACACCCTTCCATGTTTTCAGACAGTCTGTCACACCTAAGAGAAAAAAGCGGCACACAAATTCCCCCCGCTAAGTCCTGATACACATCCCACACTCCCACAGGGACCTGAGCCAAGCACTCCCACCACACAAAGAGGCCAGACCACACTGTCAGCTCAGATAGCTTCCTGGGGCAGGTGTCCTTCAGAAAACACAACACTATTGTTCCCACAGTATGACTTAAAGGGAAAATTAATTTTTCCATACCAACTGAGGCAGAAAATGCCAACAGTCCTTTGGACTTCTCTTTAGATTGTTTCCTTCTATTAATATCCGTCTGGTGACCCTTGTAGTGGATTTAGGCAGCCACAGTCACAAAGAACACTTTTTTGTAACACTTTCTGAACACTTTCTGCATTTATAAAGACAATGGCCCAATATCTCTGAGGCTACTACCAAGGTTAGTGTGGGAGACAATAGCATCAGCAATAAATTAGTAGTGGTAAAACACAGCTCACTCAAGGAACAAGAAGCAAAAGAAGTTGTCCTGAACAGCATTAAATCTTTCAGATTTTGCTAAACTCATGAATGATTAAACAAACATGTTACCTTGTCTGGGAGGGCCAAATTACTAAATCTCTAACACTACTACTCTGTGTCTTGTTTCCTGTAGACTGTCAGAGTAGGTGATCCTACTGGTTTCTTCTTGCCTTATAATTTATGAATCAGAAGAAGGAAACACATGACCACTAAAAGGTATTAATTTGTAGATAATGCTGAATGCTTAGGTCTGACCCACACAAACAATTTGCATATTTTAAAAAGCAACCTATTATATTCATATACACTAGTATGTTTTGTATTTCCTTTACAGAAAAGGTGGGGAAAAAAGTTTAAAAAAAAGCATCTTGCTCTTCTAAGATTTGAAGAAGACACAGGAGATATAGTGAAGATACAATTTTCAAACTTTAAAAAAAAGAAAAAAACCACAGAAAACCCAACCAAGCAGGAAGAAGTTTCATTTTGCTGTTTTGAAATTTTTCCCACAGTCAGAAATCAAAGCCTTGTAAAAGATAATAATATTTTGACACTTGACAAGTCAGAATAATGCATCTGAAACACAACCAAGCAGCAAAGAAAAACTAGAAAAAAGTGTATTTCCCAACAGAACTGTTCTCCAGTTACTCGTAGGTCACAGATGGGGAGCAAATCCCTCCAAACACTACAGTTCAATCATCAAAACATGGCAGAAAGGCCAGAGATGAAGCCAAATCACTAAGCCTCATGTAAGAAAAATATATATAATGCAAGCTTACTTTTTAAAAAGTGTTATAAATTTTCCCTGCTCATTATGTGGGTAATGCAAAAAGAAGATGCTCTGGTAAGACCTGATGGTACAGTGAACTGACATAATCATTCTTCTGCGTGGCGTGTTCATAGACAAGGTGAATAGAGCATACTGGACTTGTCTGACTGCTTTTGCTTCTACTGTTACAGCACTTATGGAAATTCCCTGGACATACCCATGCATAAGAACAAGCCAGACAGGCCTAGAGTCACTGAAAAGGCAAATTTGTAAAACAAACATACACAATCTACTTTTTATAAGTTAACTCCAAGAGGGTTAACAGTATTAGTACAAAGGATATTTTTTAATTACAACTTCTCACTGAACAGAACTGCCTGATGAAAGAGATTCTAATCAAGCGTCCTCCTTCCAGGTTCCCAAAAAGGGAATTTTAAAAAGCCATGTATTGATTTACATTATGAAAACCATTCTGAAGACAAATTCTGCTAAACAACAAGACAGCTGTTGAAAAAAACATGTTCTGATTTATTCTTATCATCAGTACATAACTTCTGTTTCATCAAGAACTGAATTGTTAAGTTTACGTTTGAACTATGCAAAATTCATAAAGATATATTTATCAACTGAAAATTCCAAAAAAGATTTTTGCTTTTTCTCAGTCAGCACAGACTGCAATGAACAAGAAACAGCCTGTTTCAGAACTTCAAAAGAACTTCACTCTGGATGGCTAGACTCATTGATACTAACAAATACACTGTTTAGTTAAATGACATATATCCATTACAAATAATTCATTCAAGAGAATAACAGAGAACCTACACATTATATGGATCCATGTCCTCTGATTGAATCACAACACTACATCTTCTACAATTGTCCTGTGAAATTTTCATCTCTCATACTCCATTTGCTCTCCAAACTCCCTTTGGGGCCAGCTTCCCTCACTGTTGTTTACAGCTATCCATACTACAAGAGATGCCCCTTGGAGCCATTGATAAGCCGTCTCTGGGAGGCACTGATGGCCCTTCTAGGAAGAATGTCACCACCTGGCTGGAAGAAGGTCCTGCCAGTTACACAAACCTCTCCGCATCCATCAGACACACCAATAACTTCTTATGTTAGTTCAGTTTGGCTTTGAAGAAGGCAGGTTTCAGGGTTAAAGTACGTACTTTAAAAATATTGTGTTCTTAGGACTACCTTTCTTTTGCTTTCTACTGTTGAGGTATCTGTACACTTTTATGTAGGAATACCTTTCAGAAGATTCTGGCATCTCATCCAAGAAGTGGTAATAACATTAGCTCCAAAAGAATTTTAAGAGTAGAAAGAATTTAATTTAGAAGACAATTCATTATACTCAGATTTATTAAAAGAAGTTCATGTAGTTCAAACTACTATACCCATCTTCCCTATAATAACTTTAGAACTTAGAATTTATGCTTTAAAACATCATTTTTAAGTGTATTTCCAAAAGAAACACTTCTAAGAGAAATCTGTGTCTGATGAATAGCTTCAATAAAACAGGTAATTATCACATAAACTCTTCTCTTCCAAGAGAAAAAAAAATGTCTTTCCAATGAAAAGAAAGTGTCAAGAACCCCAACAAAAAAAGCACTGCAAGTTGTTTCACATATCAAACCTATGCCCTGTGAGAAGTGAGATTCTGTTTATAAGACTACTACAAAGATCATACAGGATTGGGACCCGGAACCCTGGAGAGGGAAGACTGACAAGGAATTGTTCCCAAATGCATCAACAAAGCAACTAAGGAAAAATAAAGAAGCCTACCTACTACTGCTTCAGTTATGTATATCTTGAGTGCCCCTTAAAACAACCACAGGTGACAAGTACCAGCACTCACCTAAGTAACTTCTAATTTATTAGCTCTCTCCAGACCAAACCAATATCCACACTGAATGCAAGACAGCCTGTTGAAAAAGATGCATGAAATTCCTGATTGTCCTCAAACATGCATCTCTGCTGGTGCCATCCCAGCGTTCCTAGAACCAAATCTAGTTCCTACTAAACCTCTTCTAATGACACTTAACATCACAGCCTCATCTGGGTCTACAGCCTATAATGTGACAGAATACACAGAACTACTGCAAGCAACTATCAGGTTTACATCATTTTCAGTGTGAACCATTTCCTACACTTTATTTAAAATGCTCACCCTAAATCACTATCTTCATATTCTAAACACAGTGGCTCAAAATACTGATTGATTCCAAGTTCATAACTAACAAAATCACTACCATTACTCCACAATGACACGTAACAAATTCACTGAATCACAGAATGGATAAAGTTGGAAAATGAGGACCACAGTGGGTCATCTGGTCCATCCTCCCTGCTCAAGCAGGGTAATCGGAGAGCACACGGTACAGGATTGTTTCCAGACAGTTCTTGAACGTCTCCAGTGAGGGAGACTCCACAACCTCTCTGGGCAATCTGTTCCAGTGTGCAGTCACCACAGTTAAGAAGCTCTTCCTCATGTTCAGGTGGAACTCCCTGGGCATCAGTTCTGCCCATCACCTCTTGTCCTCAGAGGTGCTCAGCACCTCTGAGAAGAGCCTGGTCCATCTTCTTGAAACCTATCCTTTAGATATTTGTATGCATCAACGAGGTCCTTTCTCAGCTGTCTCATCTCACGGCTAAAAAGGCCCAACTCCCGCAGCCTTTCCTCATAACAGAGGTGCTCCAGCCCCCACATCATCTTTGTAGCCTCTGCTGGACCCATTCCAGGAGCTCCATGTCTCTCTTGTCCTGGGAAGCCCAGAACTGGACACAGCACCAGTGTGCTGTGATGCAGGTCAGGCATCACCAGGGCTGAGTACAGGGGCAAGATCACCTTCCATGACCTGCTGGCAATGCTCTTCCTAATGCTCCCCAGGATACCACTGGCCTTCTTGGCCACCAGGACACTCTGCTGGCTCATGGACAGCTTGTTGGCCACCAGGACCCCCAGGTCCTTCTCTTCAGAGCTGCTCCCCAGCAGGTCAGCCCTAGGTTGTGCTGGTGCCTGGGGTTGCTCCTCCCTGGGTGCAGAACTCTGCACTTGCCCTCGCAGAATTTCAGATTGTTCTTCTCTGCCCAAATTAATCGGAAACCTCCCTTGAAATCTATTTTTCTGACCACCATTTCCAGCTTTGACAAAAAGCTACTAGAAGCAAGCCCATCAATCCGTATGTGCAGCCAAACAAGCTGGTACTCAGCTTATCACTAACAAAAGTCTGAAGCTCTCTGGCAAGAGGAGCAGCAGAAGAGGCAACAATTAAAAACTGCATGGGTGAGCTCCTGTGTGCTTAAAAAAACATTTCAGAAGGATGAGCTGAAGTCCAATACAGCAAGAACTGTAATGACTGCAGAACACCAGGAGCAGATGTTCGCCAAATACAACAGAGTGAATCTCCGTGTGCTGTTCCTAAACCATGTGACATGTGCGAACAACCACAGCTCATGAAGGGATGTCTGAACTACTATCCTTTAAATTCGCTGAGTAAGAAAAACAAAGACTATCTCCTACCATGTCACAGCTTCATTCAGCATATTCCAGCATTTTTCTAAGCTTTTAAACATTTTCTTAATGTTTCAGCTTTCCTCAGGCTTTCTACAATAAGATCCTTTAATCAATTGCTAATGATCTTAACACAATTCTAATAAAATAACATTTTATCAGAGTGAAAACGAAGCAAAAAATAGCAATAGGACCAGAAGAATCCTTACCAGCATGGCTGAAGCTAAGAAGCAATGTTGGCTCAGACTGTAAGCAGAACTATAAATACATTAATTGCCTGAAGAAAAAGATTGGTCAATTAAACCAACCAGAATAAAAACAACACATTCAATTTGACAGTGAGACTGTAAAACTATCCTCCTAACAGACAGCCTTTACTGTGAATGAAAGGAAATACAATTACCAAGATACATTAACACTTCACTAGGTAGTAGAGAAGGCAATGGGATCATTAGTCCAGCAGATTAACTTCTAACAAAACATATTCAATGACAGTGAGTTTGGATGCACAGATAGTCTGCACAGATGTACTTCTTAATCCCCCCAGTTTTGGGATAACAGTCTTCTCTAAACTTACTCAACATCTGTTAAAATAATAGCTCCTCTCTCTTGCAAGTAGGAACTAAGGTGAATGAAGAGAGTTAAAATAAAGAAATGGTGAAGCTCTTCAAATTACTGCACCCCCAAACATACATTAAAATCAATACAAATAAATACTTGAACAAACTGATGTTTAGTCTTATGTAGAAGTAAAGAACTCCAGCAGAGCACAGTTTCAGTTGACATCAACATAACTAAACATTTTTGTGGGTGTTTTTATATAAGTAAACGTGCTTGGTTTTCTTATATTATCAACACGACCACTTTTAATACCTGTTATTAAATAAAGCAACTTATAATTTTATATTTGATTTATATTAAATAATTTGTAATATATTTATAGTATACTGTATTGACAAAGTTAAAAACCAAGGTCTACTTAAAAACCAGTAGCAAGAGTTTACATCCTAATTTTAACAACATTGCATCTATTAGAACTACCAAACTAAAGACATTCAAAAAACCTGCTTTTCCAGAAAGCACGCTGTCCCAAAACTAACAGACCTACAAAAAAGGTTTGACTACTCTGTTCTCTCTGTTGCAAATAAAAGCTGTAATTTCCCACTGTTTCTAAGGTTTCAGAAAGGTTATGAACTGTCAGAACACCTATTTGAAGACTAATGAATATTTTAATCTCATATCATGAAAGACTCACTACCACTTCAGTGACTGTACACAAATAAAATGAAGTTTCAACAGAAATAATCTGTAAGTCTACTTTGGTTCAGAGGCAACTGGGCAAGCATTCATGAATTTCATTCCTTCGGGGAAAAAAAATCCCACTCTGACTCCAAGGAAGAACAATTGCACTAACATTGTTCCAGTGCATCTAGCATAAAAAAAAGCAAGAGAAAAGGACACACAAAAAGGATCATTGGCTTGTCAGTTTTGTAGAAGATACACAGAGAAAATCAGACACAAAGAGTGCTCAAGTGTCAGAGAGAACCAAATATGTATTTTAAAGCAGAAAGTAGTGATTTTTCCACGTGAAAAGGTATGTATCTGTACACATTTATCCTTCTGTAAATCTAGACAGCAATTTCCATAAGTAGATGTCTACACATAGACAGAGACCCTCTCTATATGTGGCACGCTTCTCTATATGGTGGCACACATTTTTCTTCACTCTAAAAGCACATGGTATAATCCATGGCATTTACAGTCTCAGGGATTTGAATAACAAATGCCTCCAATTTATAATTGAAGATAATTTTTCTACCCGCCAGTCCTGAAAACCCACTCTACTTGAAAATCAGGCTGTGATAGTTCTTATTCAGGTATCACTTCCTAAAGAACTGCTGCAAATGAAATTCAGCAAATGAAATTCAGCTAAGTCGACTGCTGGAAAACTCCTCCTGAAGGAGGCTCTCTCTTCATTCTTTACTTCTTAGAACCTCAAAGAGAGATATATGATAACATCAAGTAAATCTGTATAAAGAAACAAAATTCATAGCACTAGCAGACAATTCTCATTATCCCAAGTGCCAAGAAAGTAGGGTAGGACTCACAGAAACAAGAGGGTCTAGCACGCCCTGGTAGGAGGGCAACATTACTGAATAGGCAAAAGGAACATAACTGAGAGGCAACAATGCCCAACCAAACCATAAAATTATTGCTTTTAAATTGGCAAGAAATCCCAAAGCCAGCTGAGGCTACCACCAGAAAGAAAAGCTTCTTCAGAAGTTTTCACAAAGCACCTAGGCTTGCACCGGGCTACACAAGTTTCAAAGGCAGGTTAACTATTAAGAAAAAAACTCCTCTTGAATCACTGGACCCAAAACTTTCACTTAGGCCTTGCAGGAGATTCAGATGACAGGAACTCCACTCCCTTCAAATCTTACTCCTTAACCTACTCTTTAGGTCTCTAAAATGCCTGGGAAGCTACACAACAGATGAGTGGCTACCAGCAGCACTCTTAGAAAGAAAGGGAAGGCATCCTGTGGGAAGTTAAGCTAAGTAGGCAGCTATCCATCCAGTTTTTACAAGCAGCTACAGCTACGGCTGACTGAGCCTGTGAAGATAATGCAGGTGAGACACAGCACAGAACATGTAAACCTGGCTACCACCTTAATGAATCCGAACGAATTTCTACAGTAGAGTTAGGAGAACCTGTTCTATCCATGCTGGGTTTATGCTTCTGACAGTTTTATTGCTCGGTAAGTTTTATAACTTACATTAGTAAATGAATTATGAATATAGAGGAGCAGAGGGCAGGTCCACCTTTAAGAAAAGAGCTGAAGCGTGTGACAGCCTTCCCCAGAAGACACAAACAGAGCAGATTCTGACTTGCCACCACTCAGAAGACAGAACCAACCTGATAAAAGAGAGTTATCTGAGCCCATTAAGAATAAGCAGCCTTGAAAATCTACTGCTGGCTTTTTCCTTTCACAGTGCCGGGACACACTGATTTGGCTACAGAGAGGGCATGAAATATTTAATATATCTATAATACATAAACATAACTGCATATACGGCATATACTATTCACTGATATACCACATGTGATACACTGGGACAATATTCAATGCTGCTTTAAAAAAATCTTTCAAGTATTTCAACAAACGCAGTACAGCATTAAATATGTGTGAAAGGCATCCAAATATATAAAACTAACAAATCAATGGTACACAGTAATTTCATGTTTCTTATGAGATCTATGAAGTCTCTCTCCTCCTCAATCTGCTGAACAGCCATATGTTTATAAAAGGTTGGTAGGTCTTCACACAGTTACAAACCCAATTTGTGTAGGAACAGTGAATAATATTTGAAAAAAAAATCCTACATCTCTCAGCAGAAAAATCTGTAAGACTTCTTTGGATTCTTAAGTTAATGCTGTGTAAGAGAGAAAAATTATTTACAAGAGAGGGATGATAATTATAAAATAACTCAGTGTTTTCAGCTACCCCAAGGAGACACAGAGAATAGATATTTAGGAATAGTTTTCTCATTGACGTTGAACGGAGCACGTTTTTCCTATTTTAAACTTTCTGCCATTAAACAGACAGTAGTTTTCCTCCTTTGGAAAAAAAAACCAGACCATAAATACTTAAGACTTACTTAAGAAAAACCAACTTTGCTAAGCCTCTATCCTGCTTGCTTTGTGCCACCTTTTTAGCCACCAGAAGTATTTCATGCACATTCTCCAAAGAGAATACATGAGCCACTACTCAAGTTAGTTTCACAGTCAGAAACATATCAGAATTTAACACCACACCTGGTATGTGTCTCAAACTGGCATAGGGGTTACTAATGTACAAAGTTACGAACTTCTATACATTTTTTTATTTTCCTTGTGTTAGGGACATAGCATTACCGAAAGGGCCAACACGGCACAAAAACTGACCATGATCTGAAAGCTTGTCAGTCTTTTGACCATCGATGGCATTATCCTTCGACTCTTACTCAGCGTTACCTAATTCCGAATCTTTTTCCCCCTCCTGACAATAATGAAAATGCTACAAAAATAAAAGGGCCGTTTTTGTACTAACAAACGTAACGCTAGCCTGTTTTAAAAAAGGTACTTATGCAAACCTGTCCCTTTAAGAACACCGAACAAAACAGGCTATCCTGAGTTGCCCATATAAAGAGTATCTGTTTCCAATAAAAGGTCGAATACTTGAGAGCAAGCTGAAAGTGTCTTAAAGGGGGGAAAAGGAGGAGAGCAGAAGGGCTGGACAAAAGAAAACACCTTATAAATGGAAGCAGAGTAATATGCAGCGTCTGGTTTATAAAAACCACCACCAAGGGCCTCGCAAGGAGAGGCTCTCGGCTCCCGCAGTCCCGAGCAGCAGCACTCAGGAGGCCGCGGGTCCCGGCGCTTCCCAGGCCCTTCTGCGGGGAGCAGGAAATGCACCTGGGGCGGCCGGCCTTACCTCTGAGTCCGCCGGAGCCGGCTGCCTCGCCGCAGGTGGGGCAGCGTGAAGTTGGAAAGGAGCGTCCAAAAGCTGGGATCCGACATATCCATGTCTCTGTCTTTGAAAGCCTAGTAACTCAGTGCCATAGTACGACGAGGAAGAGGAGGGAGGGACAGCAGCCCTGGGAGAGAGAGCGGGAAGGCAGCCAGCCTCCGAGGGGGCGGAAGGAGAGCAGAGATAGCAGCAACTCGAACCGACAGAAACTTTTCCGTGCGGCTGCTCCGCGGGAGCCGCCCCGCCCCGGCCATTGGCG